>JAWZYV010014982.1:0-63246 GCA_038373885.1 Cheiracanthium punctorium | reverse complement strand
GTTTTTGTACTTTAATCAAATCGTATTTATCACCCCAAAAAAATATCTCTAACTTGATCTAGTGATAGACAATTAGGTAATACCTATATTAAATAGGAAATTCAGTTTTTTCCCCACAATTACTATTTCAGTACATATGAATTTATAATTTAGATAATCGGGATATATATGGGCCCCCTTTTCTTCAGGGGCACCGGACTACCGCCCCCCCTTGCTCCTGTGATAATCGGGTTTCGGGTATATCAGAGAGAGATTAGAAGTAGAGCAACTTGCATTCGCATTGATGCTTAGTCTGAGTAGGTTGAAATATGGTTGAATATCCTTGGTTGAAATATCCTTGTACCGATATTATCCTCAAACCTTCCCGCACGTTGCGGCGTGCGTAGGGGGGGGGCGCCCACCCTGGTAACAACTTTCTAGGGGCGGTTAAATCCCTATTGTTGGCCTATTTTAAAGAGATTAAAATGACATTTTTTATTCTTATATATTAATATCGGACGGAAAGAAATGCAAGCAATTTTTTAAAAAACTATTTCTCTTTTCGTTTATATTATCATGTTTTCCCTTCCTTCGGCTTGCAAAACTTTTATAATTTTTTTTCCTCCCCATCATTTTATCTTGCAGTTGGGTTCCTATTCTAAAATTATCTTCGCCTGTTAGATGTCTTTTCATTTTTTTAAAAAATCCACACTGGATATACATTAGGGGGATTATGGTTTAATTTTTCTGTAAACAGGGCGACCATAACGACTGTAGTACTATCGCTAAAAATTATTGTGGAAAAGTACAAACGGATAGTCGTCAACAAATTAACTGTTCAGTAATTTAAAATATAAACAAAAAATAAGACGTCTATTAACCAACTGAGATACTATAATGAAATCTAAAAATGCACACACGGTAATGTTATTGGAAATATTAGGCAAATAATTATAATTATCGTTAATATAATCTTGTTTTCATTAATATAAAAATTACACATATTTTAGAGACTTGAAATTGACGTTAAAGTAAATATAATTTAGAGCTTTAATAAAGACTAAAAGTGTTCTGTTTATAATTTTTCAAGGGTTATCTTACAACCAACTGAACGATAAGTAATTCTAATTTGTGTTAATATATCCCGCAGTAATTTCAACAAAGGAGATTACTTGAACTTAAAAAAAAAAAATCTGTTTTGTCTCATGCAGATATGATTTTAGTAAAATATTCGCTACTTCTCGTATGAAGAGCGGGTGCGCAGCTATTTTAAAACAAACGATTGTCCATTTCATGTAGTGTCTGAGGTATTTAATGCTTCAACTTGAACAGTATGATGTAGAACTACAATATGATGTAGAAATAACACATTTTGAAAGGCAGGAGTTCTCTGCAAACCGCTAAGCTTTTCACTTTTCTGATCGCGAATGACACTGACGTAGTTTTTTGAGTCATTATATTGCAATGATGCCAGGTTAATACTCATGACGAAAACTTTACATCAAGAGTCAAATAATTTTGCTTTTATTTTAGATTCCACATCACTGGAATTAATTGAAATTACTCATGTTAGGAAAATTTTCGTTTACTACAGTGCGAAGATCGGGCACGCAGCTAGTAAATAAAAATAAATACTATATTTTCGGTGAGACATTATATATACGGATTAAATCTCAATTTCTTTTACTTCAAATGCCGATATATGATGATATAGTTATTAATATATCTACTAATGTGGCTATATGTAAGTAATTGTTATTATTAATATTAATTTTCAGTAAAATCCCAATAATAAGTTAGTATAAAATGGTAACGAAATCGCAGTCCTTAATTTTGCGAGACTCGCGAGACGTCTCGCGTCTCGCGCGAGACGAGACAGCAGTTTCTTTGCGAGACGCGAGACGAGACGAGACAGAGGTTTACCACTGCGAGACGAGACGAGACAGCCCCGATTCTCGTCTCGCACGTCTCGCGTCCATCCCTATGAACAAATACCGCCTATATTAATGCGCTTCCGAAAAGATAGAATAGGGGTGATATCGGATATAAAAAAGGCCTTTCTACAGATTTCAATTGCGGAAGAAGATCGTGATTTTTTGCGTTTCTTGTGGTGGAAGACTGCTGAAGAGCGTGAATTTCGAATATTTAGGCACAGGAGATTAGTTTTTGGTCTTAATTGTTCTCCATTTTTGTTCGCAGCCGTTTTAGATTACCATATTGAATTATATTCGTCTCAGTTTCCTGAAACTATAGTGCTATGTTGAGAAACGCATTTTACGTAGATAACTGTATAATATCAGTCCCTAATGAAGAAAAACTCCAACAGTTTATTGGTGAACCCATCGAGATATTGAAGTTGGGATGTTTCGACTTAAGAGGGTGGGAGTTTACCACATTAAAATCTGAAGAAGATTTTGAATCTATTCCTGTCCTTGGTCAACTATGGGACAAACACGAAGATGTTTTGTTTTGCAACATCAAAGATATAAATTTCGATTCTTTAGAGGTTTCTCGCAGAAACATACTTTCAGTGGTGCATGGAATATTTGATACAATAGAAATTTTATGCCCTGCTACTTTGATTCCCAAACTAATTATCCCAAAGTCTTGGAATTTAAAAGTAGGCTGGGATACTCCCTTACCCAGTGAATTTCAAGCAGAATTTAAATCGTGGGCAAAAGACTTACCCTTATTAACGGAAATAAAAATACCTAGATATCTTAACATCACAGACTCGAAAGAACTCAGTTTGCATACATTCTGTGATGGAAGTAAGCACGCTTACAGTTGTGTGGTGTACCTTCGAACTGTTCTTGAAGATGACGTGAAAATACAATTGATTCAGGCTAAAAGCCGTGTTGCTCCGTTGCGGAAAGTCACTATCCCCAGAATGGAGCTAATGGCTTGCTGTATAGGTGCACGTCTCGCGTCTACAATTTTACATGCACTAAACCTAGCAAATGTTACCTGCTATTACTGGACCGATTCTTCGACCGCACTCACCTGGATAAAGAAGGAAGATAACTGGGGAATTGATGACGAACAAAGAAGAGTGGAAACATATACCGAATTCTCTCAACGCAGCAGACTTGCCATCCCGTGGTTGCTCTATTAAGACTCTGCTAAGATCCAACTGGTGTCTGGGACCACAATGGTTGAAAAAGGATATAGATGATTGGCCTGAAACGCAAGTAGAACCAAATGAAGAAGAGGTCTCAATAGAAAGAAGAAAACGTGTTCTTCTTGCAGCCACCATTAGTACTCAAGAGAAAGGATGGTTTTTAAAATACTTCTCCAACTACACGCAAATAGTGCGAATGACAGCCTGGATGATGCGGTTTGTCACTAATTGTAAGAAACCAGAATCTAAATTAACCGGAGAACTCACGGTACCAGAAATCGGAGTTCCAGATCTCGATCAGATAGACAACCTAAGTCTAACTAAGAGACACAAATATCTCCAAATGTTAAGAAAACATTTTCGACGAAGATTTAGAGATGAATATTTGTCTCTGTTGATACAGAGATCGCCAAAGAGGTCACCTAAAACCATACGTATAAACGATTTGGTTCTTATTGGCAGCGACAACAAAAAAAGGATTGACTGGCCGATGGGTCGAGTGATACAAGTTTACCCAGGAACAGACGGTGAAATGCGAGTCGTCAGATTAAAAACATCATTAGGTGAACTCACAAGGCCAGTGAAACGTGTTTACCCACTAGAGATTAACAGTGACAACCCTTCTCCAGAACTGATAAACAAAAGGGTAGACATTCCATTAAAATATGACTATAAGACTAAATTTGGCCGGAAAGTCAAAAAACTTTTGAAATATCCATAAATGTTTATCATTGTATTAATGTTTTCTTTTATCTTTTCAGAAACTCTTTTTGTAAAATTTGATGCTGTATCTTATGTTTAGTATATTCTGTTAGAAATTTTGGTAAGCTATTTTTTCTGATTTTAATTTTTACAATATTCCAGAGATGCAAGTTCGTATAATTGTTTATCATTTTCATATAAGTATTCTATGTAGTTTTTGAATGTTTTGATTTTCCTTCCCACTGCAAATCAAAAGGTGGGAGGATGTCGCGAGCATGAAAAGTTTCGGTTCGCCGTGTGGCGACCACCTACTAGAGCAGTCGAATTTGAGATAAGCAGGAGAGCGGACGCATGACAGCGCCGTCTCCTCGAATTGAATTTTGATACTTTTTGATATGTTATTGATATTATTTGACACTATTGATAAACGAGAAATATTTGATTTGGTGTATATAGTAACTTGTAGATAAATAAATGTTTGTGCTGTGAAGCAAGAGTTTTAATTTGAACATAGAATCGCTGGATTTGACAGTGTATGACCGAAATATTTATGCAACTTAAAGGGTATTCTGGAACCGATCGTAACACACTGAGCCTTCCACCCTCCCCCAAACTTATTGAGTTTCTACGCTCCTGAATTTTTGAAAGATAAAGTCTGATTATAAAAATTCTTGAAGGATTCATTCAAACACTGGATGCCGCATGCTTGGCAACTCAATATTTTAAATCCGGACAGAAATGAGTTGTGACAGGTGCATATTAATTTAGTGTTTTTTTTTTTTTTTTTTTTTTTTTTTTTTAGTTCTACTTCAAATATTTGGTTCATGCTTAATTTTGTCTAAATATGTAAACATGTTTATTAAGTAATTTCAGAATTTGAGTTTTCAATTCATAAATGTACTTATTTTATAAATTTATTTCTTATTGTCTTTCTAAAAACAACAAAACCTTATTTATTTTGTAGCTTTAATTATTGCTGTGCAGAATTCAATATAAATTATTGCATTTTATTAAGTTAAGTTGACCAACTATAGTGCTTTAAAGATTTCTGTACTTCTTTTCTGTGAACTGCACTCCAAAAATACTCCTTTGCATCCTTTTGTACTTTTAAAATATAAAAACTTTAATGGTTATTCTATGCAACCTTTTCACTATTCGTACATGAATGAATGCACAAAATGAAAATTTTAATACATTAAAAGGAAATCTGAGCACCTCCCCTTGAAAATAAAAAGTATGTGTGTGTGGGGGGGGGGGATGCATAAGCTCAAACAGAAAAGTAGGGTGACGCGCCTGACCTCGACTATACCAAGGGTTATAGATAATCAAATTTATGCCTGCACTATGTACTTTTACTACTATATTGAATAAATTAATGATTGCTTGGAAATTAAATTAGTGGGGGTAACTTTTTTGAATAATAATTATTTTTTAATTGAGGCTTTCGATGCATCTACGTGATGTATGTACAACTGTATCTACATAGTCAGAATTTTGTTTGCAAGTACATGGAGGTGAAATACATAATTATCTTTCTTCGCTTGCTAATGTCATTGGATTATTAATATATATTTTATGTTTAAAAATGCTTTTTTCTAATTAACATTTTTGTTTAATCAATAATTTTCTTAATGCCTAATGAGTGCCTGCACAGTGTAGCTGTAAATTTAGAACCAGCAGCATTTGTGTGTGCACTTTTTTGGCTCACAAAATAGGTTTACGAAGATTTTTTATATTTATGTGGCAACCTTAATGAATCAAAATGGCGATGTGGAACAACATGTAAGTACAGAATTCCATTACTTATTAATTAATTTTGGGTTGGCAATTAATGTAGTTTTAATAATTAGGTGTCCTCAAATTCCTTAATTAGTGTGTTTATCGTTAATATTTGTTCACTTTAGTTTTCATCTAATTCTTTTGGGAACGTTGAAACTTGAGCATAACTTCTAGAGACCCATGACTGCAAGGCTCCCCAAAGTGCGACGATTTTTTAGGTTGGCGAGAAGGGTGCCGTTAAAATAGGAATCATCTCTTTCTTGTACCATAAAACACATCTTTGGAATCGGAATCTATATTAAAATCGCCTACTGAAACTGTTTTACAATCTTCGAGAGGCATATTCCAACTATACTTCACCATTTTAAATACTATTTGGAATGGGCATCCTAATCCATGAGCGTGCAGTGTTTGTCTTTCTTGTTCCATAAAACACATACTTGGAATTGAAATCTATATTAAAATCGTCTACTAACACTATTTTACAATCTTCGCCAGGCATATTTTAACTATCTTTCTACCCCATTTTTTTTTCCCTATGTAGGGGAAGCGGGGTAGAAAGCTGCGAAAGTTCCGGCATTTACTCCGCATTTGTGTGCATGTAAATGGTCCCCAAAAACGGAAATCTGTTTTAAGAGGAGGCGTACTAACGAGAGTTCAGTGTATTTGGAAATGAAATCTAGTTAAAATCGCCTACTATTTTACAATCTTCGCAAGCCTTATTTTAACTATACTTTCCTAGTTTCTAGCCAAATTCGGACGATATTGCCAAGCTCGGTTTTGAAGTTATTTTTTGGCAGCAAACTTAGCGATCAGTTATCAAAAATTGCAAACCTTGTGCGACTTTCATAATTTTATTCTCCCCCCACCTCTGCATTATCTGGCAAACACATTTGAAAAGATCTTCACTGTGACAGTTCATGTTGACAAAGTAGCAGAGACAAACATCTGGAACTAAATGAAATACCACCCTAATGGAAATTTAAAAAAAAACTCCTCCACCAAAAGCTTTTGTTAGAAGAAGAAAAAAACTTTGCTATTTTAACTTCAAGCTTCGAAACATTTTAGCTTGAAACAACAAACTTGTACAGAAAATTTTTTAACTGTTAAGAAGATAAATATTCCCTCCCTCCCCAAAGCGTATATATTTTTTATATATCCCTGAACATTATTATAGCCAAATTTTATTTAAATCTAGTGAATTAAAACAATCATACATCCTTATATATAATACAACGGTTGCAAATGTATGACTTATTTTTAAAGTTTGCATATCTGAAAAAGCTTCATAAAATTCCATATTAGATGTTTTTGTGATTATGGCAGTGTACGCTAGTGCGATCTACCAAGAATGGGGGCTGCCTTGGTAGGAAGACTTTCTATTGGGTTCTAACGCGTATTCAGGTTACATCTGGAGAAAACTTATCAAATCTCTAGACCGTTACATAGACAGCCACGCAATGGTACCCGAACCGGGAACTTTACACTTCGGCCATCTACCATTTTTAGTGACATAACTATTATACCATGGTGAGGCATTCTATGTTAGAATGTAACCACAGAAAGTAAGACAGTTATTAACACCTTCTAATTTATAATATGACATTAGCAAAATTTATCGGTAAAAATTTTGGTATAGTGAAAGGTAATAAGAAAATTGTAGATGTAATAGAGTCTCAACTTTTTTTTATGGAGAAAGAATTGGTGTACTAACGTAAACAATTTATTAATATAGAGTTCTATTTAAAATCAGAGCCCAATTATCACGCAGGCAAAGGGGCAACAGCCCGGGGCCCCTCAACAGAAGGGGAGAGCAATTATTTAGATTAGAAATTCATATATACTGAAATAGTAATAGAAAAAAAATCTCTCTCCTTTTATTTCTCCTGTATATATATCCGCTACATATTATTGGTAGGAACATATCCACTGTGTAAAATGTAAATCTCATGCATGTCAAAGGAAGCTTAACCCATGCAATAAAAGTAGTTTGAATAAACATGTTACCTATATTAAAAAATAATTGTATACTAGTACTTTAAGTTTACTTTTAGAATCATGAAAATATGCTATTTTTATGCTTCATTACTACTTACCACATACTTTTATGAATTTTGCCACTTAAGAATTTAGCAGAGCAGAGCTGTGTACAGAATTTATCCAAAAGAATGTTCATGAAGTAATGTTACAAGGGCATTCCATAAAAACTGAGAGTAAAATCATAAAAAATCAAGAAATATATTTACAGCAAAAAATACATCATTCTTTTTCAAAATACCTTCCGTCAGATAATATGCAACGGTCCATTCATTCAACGCACTTTTCAAAACAAGTAGAGAAGCCCTTTTCTGGAAGCTGCTTCAAAGAACCCTCCACTACTGAAATAACTTCAGAATCTGTGTTCAATTTTCTGCCACGGAGCTTCTCCTTCAACGTCGGAAACAGACAGAAATCGCATGGTGCGAGATCTGGACTGTAAGGTGGATGTGGCACGATTTTAATATTGCATTTACTAAGATATTGCTGAACAGAAGTAGCGACATGCGGGCGAGCATTATCGTGATGTAATGTCCAATTCCCTACCAGTCCATCTCCATTTCTGTAGGGCAAATAAAACAGTTCTTTAAACAAGCACGGAACTAGGGAAATAAAATCATCTGCTTCGTTTAGAATTTTGTATAAATGTATAGTTAACAGTTTGAAAAAATCGCCTGGACTTCTATTTTTTAGTTTCGCGGTGTTGCCACTACGTAAAAAAAAAACTCTCAGTTTTTATGGAATGCCCTTTGTAATTAACAGCAGAACAACATGAGCATTCTTTTAGCTTTAAGAAGAAGCTATTACGAGACATTAGGACACGAACTTTTTCAAATCGAGCCTTTGAAAACCTAAAATGCACAGGTAGGTGTAACAGGCATGGGGGGGGAAATTGCCCCCTAAAATTCAAGACTTGTGATGTACAGATACAAACAGTATGTTAATCCCATAATCCTTAATAAGCTTGATACAATTCGAAAATTAAAAAAAAACTAATCCCTGAAGTCAATTTCTCAATCTTATTTCTTAAAACGAACACTGGATCCATTCTCATGCTAAAATATATTCAACAACACAGTATATGAATGTTTCTTTATTTCATTTCCCATGTTGTTTTGTGTGACGTCACATGTAAACACGGCCATTAAGCCACTCTGATTGGTCAAAATCATTCACATTCCGGAACACTCTACTGAACATCACCTAACTGACTTCCAAAGATACGACCCTGACATCATGAGATCCGCCCGTCTTAAGAGGCCTCTCTACTCGGCTTGCGGAGATTCACGTCCCAATGCTTTCCTATGAAGAAAAGTGCCTTAACGCCTAATCATTTTTCTCGGAAAGTATTTGGTATTTTTACATGAAATTTTCTTGTGTGAATCTTGAGAACTGTTCGCAAGTATTGCGTGAATCAGATTTGGGTTAATTAAGCCGAAAGAGATTTTATTGCAATCTGAAAAGCAACACAAATTCTAAAACCGTTATTTTCATTTTTGACGATCGGTTATTTCAAAATCCCGCTCTTAGCAAAATTGTAACTTGCGTAAGACATTGTATAGCCATCTCACTATTTTTACATGCTTTTTTCGTGTTTTTTCAATGACAACTTTTCGTTATTTTCAATTAAATGTAAACGTTATATGCTATGAAATGTATGATTTCGACGCGAATTTCATCCCCCCACTTTGGTAACCATTAGTTGCGGTGATTGATGAGGTGGGCGTATATTGACCAATTGACCCCCTGTGGTGTCCTCACTTCCCACACCAGTGCCTCCAGAAACATTCTCTTCACATTTCAACTTCGTTTGTGTGTATCTGTCTCAGTGCCTTTTGCAAAGCCTTTTGTAGTAACAAGTGTTGTTATTTTACTGCTCTCAAGTCTGTCGAATACTTGTTTTGAGCAGTGTGCATTCTCCCGGAGCTCATTGATCCACCTTACAAAACGTCTCTTCGATTCAGAAATCCTTCTTACATTATTGACGCAATTAAACATAATGAAGATTAAAAAGATTTTTAAAAAAATTAATAAGAAATGAAATTAAAACCATCTATAGCCTTTTTTTTTGTATGGTATTTTTTTCTTTCAGCAAACGCAATGTAAATAAGTGTATTTTTATGTACTGTAAATACTGCGCTTTATGTGAGTGTCTAATCCGGAGTTCTATGAAATGATGCAGTTGATTGTTCACAGCAGTGGCGTATGCAGACTTCCTTCAAGGGGAGGGGGTTATAGCCAAAACTTAAAATGCGTAATAGTTAAGTTGAAAATTGAAAATTTATGGACATTTTATTAAAAAATTTTTGGCAAGGGCGTTTGAACCTTCCCCCCCCCCTTGCATATGCCACTGGTTCAGAGGGTGATATTTTACTTTTGGAAAACTCATTTTTTAATCCAATTCATTTATTGTATGTTATACATTACAAACAGCAGATGTGAAACGAGCACCCCTTGATTTATGTTATTTGTTTACAACTTATTGGTAGTATAGTTATCTTCGGAATTTAAACCAGAATAGCGGCTTTTTTTTTTTTCTAAGGTTTTGTTTGATATTTTTTTTCTCAATACATGCAATGTAAATAAGTGTATTTTTATGTACTGTAAATACTGTGTTTTATGTCTACGGAGTTCTATGAAATGAAATGATGTAGTTGATAGTCCACAGGGTCGTATTTTACTTTTGGAAAACACAATTTTTTAATCCAGTTAAAAAATTAAGAGGATGCTAGTTGAGGATAAGAAGTTAAAGTGATGATCATAAATCCTTCCTTACGAGTTCTACAAAATAAACACATTACAAATAATTCGTAAAATTGGGTATTGAAATTTCTTACTTTTTTTTACAGGGTTTCTACGGATTTCACAGCTTTTGCTTCCCTGACATCTATCATGCTCTTCCCTGACCTTTTAAATAGCGTGCTTTCCTGAATTTTGCGTTTCTATTTTTAATTTTACATAATTTAATTAATAACTTTTTATATATTTTGCCCCTTTTTTACAAATAATATTAATAATAAACAGGTGATATCAAAAATATTATTTGACATCACTGGATTCTAACAAAAGCCATGTTTGATAATAATTTAGGATGCAATTAAGCATATTTCAACTGAAGAAGATATGTTCATAAAGGACACATTTTAAAATTATTTATAAGGTTAAATAAGAAAATGAAAATAAAATAATTTCCACAATTAGGTTCGAACAGTACGTATTTTCTTGATTTTGCCGCATATTCTTGCATTTCCCTGACCTTTCTTCAATTTCTTCAAATTTCCCTGACTTTCCAGGTCTGTAGAAACCCTGTTTTATTACCGCAGTTATTTTCATTACATCCAAACATAGAATTATGCGAGGGTTGGAGTACGGGTTTTTAACTTCCTTTCAACAAAAGGCAAAGCAATTTATGGGACTTACATAAAAACCTTTATTACTCTAACATCAATCATACAATTCCAAAGCCAGTTTTATCAGGCGTCCAAAACAAAAACAGTCCCAACAAAATTTTATATAAAACTAAATTAAATCTTTGGAATCCTCGCACCTCTCATTATTGTAACGTGCCCTCATTCTCAAGTACATATTTTATATTTCAGCTCGAGTCAAATTTCCCAGTTTTATTACCATGGAGTTTGGTGCATTCGTTACTTCATCATCACATAATCCGTTGATAATATCGACGGAACTTTACTACTCCCATGGGGGAAAGCACATCCGTCACAAGAGTGACGATGCTGCTGAAAGAAAATCTTTGTTTACAATCTTTTACCTGATTATCCGGATCACTGTATTATCAATTTTTTTTTAAACAGGTTCGAAAAATAAATTATTATATCCTCATAAGACACTGTAATAATTCAATTTAGAATAACACGATTCAATGAAAAAATACATAAACCTGATCCTACTTTATTAAGAAGGATCTAACTTGAGCCTGGATAATGCATCAGCATTTCCATGTTGAACGCCCCTTCGATAAGTAATTTTCAAATTGTATCGCTGCAACGCTAAAGCCCACCTTGTTAATTTGGCGCTGTGTGGAAGACCATCTGTCAAATATGTTAAAGGGTTATGATCTGATACAATCTGGATTTCCGCGCCAAATATCCAAGTATCAAATTTTTTTAGTGCTTCTAAAACTCCATATGCTTCTCTCTCAATCGTAGACCATTTCGTTTGGCTGGGGTTTAGTTTCTTGCTGAAAAAAGCAATAGGGACTTCCTCTCCCTTGGCGTCCTTTTGTGCGAGGCACGCGCCAATAGCTGTAGCCGATGCGTCACTGTACAACTGAAACGGCATGTCAAGATCTGGGGTGTGTAAGATAGGTATATTCATCAATTCCTCTTTCAATCGAGTAAACGCTTGGTCCTCAGCGGAGCCCCAAGGTATAGTAATCGGTACTTTCTTCTTGGTTAGATCTGTTAGTGGCAAAATTATTTGTGCGAATTGTGGTATGTAACTCCTATAATAACTTGCTAGCCCGATTAAGCTTCTTAGCTCTTTCTTGGTAGTAGGTCTTGATATCCTCTTTAAAGGTTCAATCTTCTCTGGATCTGGTGTATGCCGACCGGAACCTACAATATGGCCCAAAAATTTTACCTGGGTTCTCCCGAACTCGCATTTTCCAAGATTCACAGTAAGTCCTACTTCCCTCAATGTTTTAAAGACTTGGCTTATATGCTTTAGATGTTCTTCCCAACTGTTAGAGAAAATGGCTACGTCTTTAATGTATGCACAGCAATAATCACGATGTACGAATAATGCTTTATCCATTGATTTCTGGAATGTCCCTCCGGCGTTCTTCATCCCAAAAGGTAAGACTTCCCAGTGATAATGCCCCGAATGTGTTACGAAGGCGGTGAAATGCTTGGACTCTTCATGCATGGGAATCTGCCAGTATCCCTTCGTTAATTCTATGACGGTTATAAATGCAGCTTGTCCTACTCTAAAAATTAAATCCCTGGCGATTTTCATGGGATATGAATCAGGCACCGTGAAACTATTCAATAGTCTAAAATCAATACATAACCTAACGCTTCCATCCTTTTTGGCAACACAAACAACAGGATTTGCCCATTCGCTATCGCTTGGTTCAATGAGGTCCATTTCAATTAGCTCCTCGATTTGGCGATCAACTTCCTTTAGTAAACTGATGGGGACTCGATACGGTTTGAGTCTCTTTGGCGTGCAGTTCTCCGTAACTTTAACATAATGCCCGTCGACTTTGGCATGTCCTGGCTTTGAACTAAAAATGTCCATATATCTCTTCAGTACATCAAATAACTCTTGGGTTTGCTCTTCAGTTAAATTATGATTTCTAGTTTTCTTCAAATGTTTTCGGGTGTCCTCTACCTCTTTCTTTGTTTTATCAGTAGGCGCGTAATGGATTACGCCAAATTCTTCATCCGTTTCGTAAACAACACCAATGTGATTTACCCTCTGCACATATGGTCGTACTTTATTCACGTGTAGCTCTCTAGTACTACCATCCTCTAATTCAACTCTTACCGAATGTGGTCTGGTGATTTGAATTACCGTTGCCGGTCCAATCCAAGTGCTTAAAAATTTGTGAGTTGATGATGGGAGTAATATCAACACTTTGTCGCCAATGGCAAACTGTTTTTCTCTCGCACGGAGGTTACACCTGGAAACGTATTCTCTTTGAGCTTTCTCGGTGTGTTCGGAAGCGATCTCATTAGCTCTACGTATATTTTCAACTGAATCTTCAAGATATTTAGTGATTGGTCTGGACGCGGTCGTTGGGATAGTTCGTTCTCCCGTCCAAATACTTTTCAATAAAGATAATGGTCCTTGTGGTAACCGCCCATAAACCAATTGAAATGGTGATAGCCCCGTGGTGCTATGTGGCACTTCACGATACGCGAACATGAGATATGGTAAATGTATATCCCAGTCTCTCCCATACTCTTGTATGTTTTTATTCATCATCTCCTTAAGAGTTTTATTCCATCGTTCTACTACCCCCATACTTTCCGGATGTCCGGGTGTCGAAAAACGTGGCGCTACCCCTAATAGATTTTCAAATGATTGAGTCAGTTTGGAAGTGAAATTTGTACCCTGGTCGGTGCATATCACTTTTGGAAAACCGGTGTGAGTGAAAATCTTCATTAAAACGTCACACGTTGTCTTGGCACTAATCTCTTTCACTGGAATTGCCTCAGCCCACTTAGTACATAAATCCACGGCACAAATAATATATCGATGTCCTCTCCTTGATGCAGGCTCTAGTGGTCCTATACAGTCTACGCTCCAGACTTCAAAAGGATTTTCAGGCCTAACGATAGGCTGTATGGGAATATGATCCCGATAGGTGCTAGTTCTCCTCAATTGACATTCTTTACAACTTTGACAGTATAACTTTACATCTTGCCTGATATTAGGCCAGTAAAATGAATATGTGATTCTTTGTAGAATCTTATTTTCCCCTAGGTGTCCTGCCAACGGAATCTCATGTGCAATTCTTAAAATAAAATTCCTTCTTTCTTTTCGAATTACTACTTGCTGAATTTCTTCTCCACAGACATAATCCTTATGCTGTAGTATTCCCTGATCAATGAGATACGAATTTTCTTGCCTTTCCGCCCAATCAAAGCATCTCTTGAGTGTCTCGTCATCGCCTTGAAGTTTCGCCAACTCTGAAATGGCATCTAGCTTTCTACTCGCAGACTCACTCGCAGACACTACTTGCTGTCAAGACATTCACATTCGACGTAGTGGAATTCAAATCCGAAGATATTTGTACATTTACGTCCTCCTCTGATTTCCCTACAGCTTCTGATTCCACATTTGAAACTGTTTCTTGCCATAATTGTTTATTATGATAAAGTTCAATGTTCTCATTTAGCATCTCAAAAGCTGAACGACTTATTAACATATCACTGGTAAGTTTCTTTGAAACGGCACACATAATTGCTGTATCGCCATGTTTACCATCGTGGATTTTCATCTCATATGTCCGAAGTGGAGCTGTTTCATTATCGCCAAAAGCGGACGATAACTCTATTTGTCCTTCTCCTTCAAAAAGGGTATCATGTACTGATTCCTCGCGAATTACAGATATCTGTGCACCAGAATCCACTATACCATTAAAAATTGATTTTCCCCATTTGATTTCAATCTCAATTAGGTCATCCAATTTTTTGTGATTACTTGATTGAGATAATGGAACGGAGATCTTTGCTGTCAACACATCTGTTTTCTCGGCTGTTTCAGCGCTTACAGTATTTACTTTCGGTTGTGAAATTTGTCGAGTAAAAGTATTGTTTTGAGCATTCGTCATATTGCTTTTAAATTGTCGTCCTTGCCCACAGAACTTAGAAATATGCCCCTCTTTACCGCAACTAAAGCATGTGGGGTTAAATCTGCGTTTAACCAACGTTTCATCTTGACGTTTCTGAACCCACTTAGGCATGGTTTGAGACGGAGACTTCGACGTTATCCTAGCTCCTTGATCCATTGGACGCTCATAAGTTCTCTCATTACCTTTATTTTTTGAATCACCTCCCCACGACCTCTTCGCTAAATCATGGACGTTAACATATTCGTCTAGTTTATCTGCCAACTCAGACGGGGTTATCAACTTAGACCACTGGTCCAAAAAATGCTCACGTATTTCATGTGGAACTCTCCTCTTGATTTGGTCAGCGATAATCAATTTCTTCAACCCGTCATAATCCTCGATTTCTAATCCTTTTACCCACTCTTCAAAATAGTTAGTTATTTCAAAACAGAAATCTCTCCACGTTTTCTCTGGCACTTTTTGATGGGTCATAAATTTCCTCCTAAAACTTTCAGGGCTTAATTTAAATCGTCTTAACAAAATCGATTTTATATACTCATAGTTTTCTGCATTCTCTACCGGTTCTCTATTAATCAACTGAACAATTTCCGTTGTTAATAAATTTAATAAACACAAGACCCATTCCTTGTTATCAACTTTCAATCTATTAGCATGATTTTCAAACATCGTTAAATAGCATGTAATATCAGATTCGCGCGGGTCAAACTTAGGTGTGTACTTGAATAATTCTAACCTAGCTTTCCCAGCGTCTCTAAAATTTTCGTCTCTAACGTTTGTTGACAAGTCTATTCTACTATTTGCCTCGATTTCCAATTTTCTTACCTCAAATTCTCTTTGCTCTCTTCCTTCTTCAAATTCTCTTTGTTCCCGTTCAAACTCTCTTTGTTCCCGTTGTTTTCTTTCTTCAATAAATGAACTAAGCATTTCCTTGACCAATTCTAAATCTTCTTCATAAATATTACTACTGATAATCATTTTCTTTAGATCCGGTAGTAACAAACCAGGTGAAGGATTTTCACCGATCTCTTCCGCTAACTGAATTAAATCTTCCTTCTTTCCCTTATTTAAAAACGACATGGCTCTTCTCACAACTAAATAACTTCTCCACTTCCTAGGTTTTGATCCTGCCGGCTGCGCCAGTACGGATTTTTAACTTCCTTTCAACAAAAGGCAAAGCAATTTATGGGACTTACATAAAAACCTTTATTACTCTAACATCAATCATACAATTCCAACGCCAGTTTTATCAGGCGTCCAAAACAAAAACAGTCCCAACAAAATTTTATATAAAACTAAATTAAATCTTTAGAATCCTCGCACCTCTCATTATTGTAACGTGCCCTCATTCTCAAGTACATATTTTTATTTCAGCTCGAGTCAAATTTCCCAGTTTTATTACCATGGAGTTGGGTGCATTCGTTAGTTCATCATCACATAATCCGTTGATAATATCGACGAAACTTTACTGTTGGCATTACTTTTGCTTAACAATGCAAGTCAAGTGTACAGTCAATGTCTGACTGTACACTTGACATAGCTAACGCAAAATTCCTACAAGATGTTCCTCGGTCAGAAGAAACCTAGATCTCGTTTTCAAGGTCAACAATCAAAAACTGATCTTAGTAGCATTCTCAAAATTTAAGTTTATTCTCCACAGCATTTCTTGGAACTACTTGCTTTTCTACTTGAAATACTACTAAAAAAGATTGCTAGACTGTTTCTGCGATTTTCAAAAAGTAGTAAGTGGGCAGGATTCAAACAATCGCCGGGCCATATGTTGGACAACCCTGCTATACACCAATTAAATATAGAGAACAGAAAAAAAAAAATCTGGAGTGACTCCACTCGACTTTCCGAACACTTACGATTAAGATCATTACCAAGCATGTAAATAAATTTTAATCGATGAATAATTCAAACATATATACTAAATTGAAGCTCAAGCGAATACACCGTTTAAACGCTAGTGCACTTTCAATAATTTCCCCCCATAGGCCATAATGTAAAAGAAATCTTTGCCATAGCCCTGTAGAAAAACTGTAAGTCCTATGCACACCAAAATCAATATCGGTCTTATGATGGTGGTTTATAACATATATACCCAATTTGAGCTCAATCTAATGAATCGTTTAAACGCTAGCGCACTTTCAAGAATTTCCCCCATAGGCCATAATGTAAACGAAATCTTTAGCTCTGTAGAAAAATTATAAGTCCTATATACACCAAAATCAATACCGGTCTTGTAACGGTGGTTTATAACACATATACCCAATTTGAGCTCAATCTAATGCTCCGTTTAGGAGCTATCGTGTTCACACACACATCTCGTAAAAAACAGCATAACTGAATTCAGTAGACCTCAAAACGTGTCAATACACCAAAATCTCGAAGCCAAATTTTTTCATGATTACAATACTTTCCTTACATGGTACATGTTCGGGAAAAAAAAAAAAAAAAAAAAATCCAAAGTGCAATAGTATTAAAAATAAATATTCAGTCATGCTGTGAATTAGTTGTCTATATAATTTTATATTTTCTTTCAGAAAGAAATTTTTAACTGTCAGTTTTGCAACCTTTATAATAATTTTTGTGCGCAATTCCTTTTCATTGGTTTGTGATAAATAGTTCGTTTGCATAGTACAACTTGTTTATTTGATTTTAAAATGTTGGTTTTTTTTTCTTTTTTTTAAGCATTCGATTTGAAAAACTGAGTTTGGCATTTAGACAATAATGATGGAAATTAATATAGGGAAAATATAAAATGTACAGAGGCACAATTTACTACTTGTCTCTCTAGACGAAGTAAATATCGAGAACGGGGAAAAAAGACTGATGAAAGCGCAACAGTATTAAAAATAAGTCATGTTGTGAATTAGTTGTCTATATAATTTTATATTTTCTTTCAGAAAGAAATTTCTAACTGTCAGTTTTGCAACCTTTATGATAATTTTTGTGCGCAATTCGTTTTCATTGGTTTGTGATAAATAGTTCTTTTGCATAGAACAACTTGTTTATTTGATTTTAAAATGTTTTTTTTAAGCATTCGATTTGAAAAACTGAGTTTGGCATTTAGACAATGATGATGGAAATTAATATAGGGAAAATGTAAAATGTACAGAGGCACAATTTACTACTTGACTCTCTAGACGAAGTAAATATCGAGAACAGGGGAAAAAAGACTGATGAAAGCGCAACAGTATTAAAAATAAGTCATGCTGTGAATTAGTTGTCCCTATATTTCCTTTCAGAAGGAAATATTTGAGTGTTAATTTTGTAATCAGTATAGAAACTTTTGGGTGCAATTTCTTTTCATTATCTTAATTTCTCAAATCAGTTCGATTCATTTTTCTCTAAAGTTGAATAAATATTTTATCAACAAATATTTTAAGTCCATTTTTTGTTTGTGGTTTAGTAAATAAATCAGCATAGTTTAATTTAGATTGAATATACTTCATTTGAAACATGTCTTCGATCACTAAGCTTTTAAGAAAATGAAATTTTATATCTATATGCTTTGTGCGCGAATTCTCTATAGAAGACTTCGAAAAATTAATGGCTGCTTTATTGTCACAATAAAGATAGCTCAAGATTTCGGTAATTATATTAGAGGTTGACAATTCATTTAAAATACGTTTAGTCCATAACAGCTCCTTCGCAGCTTCAGTTAAAGAAATATACTCAGCTTCCATAGTGGATAGACTAACACATTTTTGCTTAAACGTTCTCCATATTATAGGTGAATTATCAATGAAAGTTATAAGCCCACCTACTGAAATACGATCATCACGGTTTCTGGCAAAATCCGCATCACTGTAACAATTTATATTCAAATTTGTTGTTTGAGATAAATTTAACTTATAAAATTTAGTTTGATTCAAATAACCTAATAGTTTTAATAAAGTATTCCAGTGATTCAAACCTGGATTAGTCTGGAATTGAGACAGAATAGTTATCGAATATGAAATATCAGGTCCAGTTTTATTTGCTATAAAAGCTAAACAACCTAATATGTTGCGATATGGTAATTTAGTCATTATTTCAGTTTCTTCAGTTGTATTGGGGCATTGAGTTTTTGATAAGATTGTACCTACGGTGATCGGTAATGAAGTTGTAGGGTTATTGTACTTTTCGAACATTTTGCACAATTTATTGATTTTATCAATTTGGTGTATTAATAACTTTCCTTCCTTTTCTTCGAATTCTACACCAAGCAATTTACTCGTTTTACCTAGGTTTTTAATGTCGAATTTACTAGAAAGGCAATTTATTACCTCATTAACGTAAGCATCAGTTCTACCAAATATTATAATGTCATCTACATAAAGTAATAAGACTGCATTTTTACCGAATGTATAAACGCAATTTGCCCACTTTAATTTGCAAAATTTTAACTTTTCTAATGTATTATCAATTTCTATAAACCACGTACGGCCCGACTGGTGGAGGCCGTAAATTGCTTTGTTTAGTTTACAGACATTTTCCGGTTTATCCGGATTTACAAAACCTTGTGGTTTATTCATTAAAATGTCTTCAGTTAATGTAGCATATAAATATGCACATTTAATATCCAACTGACAGTGTGTCCATTTTTGTTTAGATACTAAAATAGCAAAACACATTCTAATGATTGCAAAGTTTACCACTGGACTAAACACTTCGTCATAATTTACTCCCTAAGTTTGACTGAAACCTTTTGCTACTAAACGAGCTTTAAACCTTAAAATTTCATTGTTCTCGTTTTTCTTTAAAGTGTACACCCAACGATTACCAATTATTTTGGCATTGGGGGGTTTCGGTATTAGAGTCCACACATTACGATTGTTCATCATGTTTATTTCGTCTTGTATAGCTGAAAGCCATTTATCAGCTTGGGGAGTTCTTAACACCTCAACATAAGAAGTTGGTATTTTTGTTTCATATAGTCATTCGCTAATTTGGTTCAGTTCTTCCCCAGTTCTAACAGTTCCAGAGTAGTTATTCTTACCGCTAAAATTAAAAATACTTTCATCGTACGTTATATTATGGGCTTTACAAAAATTTTCGGCATCGTTGTGGGAGCGTAATCTAACATTGGAATGACCTTCAATTCCGTAATAAATGTCTATTCGTGAACCAACCTTTCTAGGAATTGCTTTCCTCATCTAAATTATTGGGGGTTTAATTTCGAGATTGGGTCCTGGTTTATCCCCGCTTTCGGATATTTGATGGTTCAGCAGATTCTGCATCCTCCTCCTTATGTTCTTCATCCGATTCGGAATCGGAGTCGGAGGAGTAAAACGATAACGCTTTAGTTTTAACTTTAGAGTCCAATACTGTTTTAGTATTAATGGGTTCTGGTTGAAATGTTACATTAATAGTTGCTATTATTTTTCGATCAGACGGAATCCAGATTCGATATCCCCGGGTTCCTAAAGCATACCCCACCATTATACCTTTCTTGGCTCTCATGTCAAACTTTCTTCTGAGTTGCCTGGGTACTCCCAAATATACAGGGGTTCCAAATGCTCTCAAATGTTTGACCGACGGCTTATTGCCACTAAAGAGTTCTATGGGGGTCTGGTTTTTATTTCCGTGACAAGTTCTATTCCACACATATGTGTGGCAGAGCAAAGCTTCAGCCCAAAAACCATTACTAAGATTACTGGCTTTTAACATTGCTTTAATAGCGTCTAAAGCTGTGTAATTATAACGTTCCGCCACTGGATTTTGCTCCGGTGTATAGGCGTTTGTGCGCTCCGATTTAATGCCTTGTTCGTCCAAGAATTTTTAAATTCTGTATTACAAAACTCTAGCCCGTTATCCGATCTTACATTTATTATTTTAGCATTTAGAAATCTCTCAACACGTTTTTGGTAGCTAGAAAAACATTTAAAAACCTCTCTTTTTTCTTTTAGAGGATCGTAGTAACTTTACGCGAATAATCATCAATTATTGATAAAAAGTAGCGATAACCGCCAATTGCTATGTCGGGGAGGGGTCCACAAACGTCCATGTGAATTAATTCGAGAGGTTTACGTGACCTAATTTTCCCTATAGCTTTAAATGTATTTTTTATGAAATTGGGGGTATTTGGGGGGAGGGGCTTATTTGAGGGCTCTGACTGTTGTCGAATGAATTTTTAATTTGAGATCTTAATATTCAAGGTGTATTATAGGATAAAATGAAAAAATTCTCTGAAGGACGTCTAAGCCAGTCAGAGTCAAGACTATAAGGTGGCAAAAATAGCCCTAAATTATTTCTACGCCACTCGACTGGGATACATTAACCCCCCCCCCCATAACTCCAAAACAAAAAGAGGTAAATCAAAAATATTTCAGATTTGTTTTTATCTTGGGTAAGGCAACACAATAAAAGAAAATCATGAAATTCTGAGATGGTGAAGGGAACTTTTTTCTATTGACCTGCCCGATTTGCTCTTGCAAAGGCTCTTAAACATAAAACCCTATTAATAGGAAGCAACCATTCAACATTTGTATTGCTCGAAACAATTCTTAATATTTTGTATGTTACATTAAACTCTACAAATTTGATATTGTACAAACATGTACTTAGAAAGATTAAGGTATTATTATGAAACATTCCAGGAATGATGTAATTTAACTGAGAAATTAAGACGTGTACAGATCGAATACCATTTTCTACGATATCTACTACATATACATTATACATATGCAAATATCTCAATTTAAAACAATATCAATCAGCATTTTATACACGTATTAATCAGTTTAAAATAAACATAATAACACTAAAATAAAACATACCTTAGAGTGTTGTGTAGCTATAAAATCCTACCTTGGTAGGGCCCTTATCCACTTTACTTTTAAAATGCGCTAAAAATTTGCACTTTTATAGTTCCAGTGTCACCTCGACACATTGGCACGCAACAAACATAAACCATTGTATATCCTGAGAAACAATAACTAAATTGAAATTTTTGCTGAAAAGTCAAGTACTCCTCTAGAAATGCGGCTCTCACTGCATCGAAAAACGCTAACACGTGTGCGCAATATAAAAAGACGCGCCGGGTCTCGTCTGACAATCTCCGGAATTCTGTTTCACGACCAGTCGTATGCCCAAAATGTCCTGCAAGTTGAACAGCGACGGTTCAGAGCAGGTTTCCTTACCTGCTCTTTGTGACGTCATCTCGTATAAAGGGACTCTTGCCGCGGCCTGTTAGTCCGCGAGAGCGTTGGTCTGGCTCAGTCTTTCACTGAGCCAGACGTCCTTGGCTCATGTCCTTGACGCATGCGTAAATTGACTGTCGAGCGATTTCAAATTTCATTCGTTCTGAGTTTCAACAAAAACGTTTTGTTAAAATTAAAAGCAATTTTTTAAATAAATTTGGTTGAATCAAACAAATTTTTGTTAAATCAACAAAACAAATCTACCAGGCTACTTAACCAAACAAGTTTTGTTAAATTTAACAAAACACTTTTTAGCGAGTAATAAAAGCGCCGTTTTTACAACAATATTAGTTAATGGTTATCGTAATTCACACAGTAACACACTCTGATATCTACCTCTGTTCTATGCATTTTTACAAACATGCTGTGTATTGGGAGTAATGGGAACCTTCAGCTGAAGAGCTTCTTTTGATAGGAGATCATAAACATAAATCGAAAAAGTAAACAAATATTGGCTCTCAGATTTAAAAAAGAAAAGAGAGAGAATATAACAAAAAAAGCGCCTCTTAAAATTTTGCGCTCTAGGCAAATGCCTATTGTGCTTAAAGCCTGGCCTGCGCGAGATACAAGCTATTCAACATTGCCGAAAGACGAAGCTATAGAGTTGCGAATTCATGGTTTGGTCGGGATTTTTTCGATATCCACACTGACATACATGTGCACCATGGAAGAACTCTGACAAGTGTGAGAAATAAGAACTAGATGCTTGATCCATAGGTTCGCCCCCATGCAAGTCCTATTGGTACTAAATACTCTTCATTTCGATTTAACATAATGCGTGACCTTATTGAGTTGTGCTTCTTCACAACTATTTGCAGTGGCGGCCCGTGGTCAAAAAATGATAGTGCAGCTAGAAACATATGACCCCCGCCCCCACCCTTCCTCCGGACAGGAATGGAAAATCTTTGTTACTGAATTCGAAAGCTGGCGGATTAAGCCCTCACCCAGGATTAAAAAAAAAAAAAGAAATTACATAAAAAATGTAAGAGATCCTATTTTACTTCCATAAAATGGACATAAATTTCAACCAGCCACTCCAATCCTCAAAATTGCAATAATCTGTGTCTTATTCGAAGTTTACTTAGAATTTTCTTTTGCAATGATAACTTGAGAAGAAAAAAAAAAAAAAAACTTATTTTTTATAAGTCAAATCAATCCTCCTTTCTTTTAAACTTGTGAATCAGTCAGTGATGTCCTCATAAAAAGGCGTTCTTTTAATTCAGATATCATTAATTTTAAAAGCTCTTTAAAATTTCCCCTGGTTAAAGATTTTTCTCGCTGGCCATGTCTTCTAAATGCCAGTTCTTGCTTACTTAAAAAGAATACTGCTTTGATGAGTAATTGCATGAAGCGTCTATTCATGCTTACCTTCTTGATAAATTCAGCAATATAAAGTCGAGAGTTTTCCTTTAATTCTTCAGCAATTTAGCTCCCACTTCTTATCAACTCCTTAAATTTTAAAGAATTTTTTAAATGTTCGATTGAGCTTTGATGTGTTTTACATGCTCGTGTGATGGAATCCATCCTATCCAGTACCATTCCAAACGCTCTTTTTTATCTCAACGATTAAACACGGCCAACAAAACATTTTTTTGTAAATAAAAACTGCCACATAGCCACGATAATAGTGCATATCATGATGAATGGAAGCTACGACCATGCTGAGACGAACCTGCTCTTTTCTTATGAATGGACAATTTTGGTGTCGGTCTATTTTCTTTAAGTGGTTGTCGTTTATCATCTTCTTTCCATATGTTAAACGGAGTTTCAAGCAAGACGCAAACTGGATAATAACGGGGCCCCATGTTTCAAAACAGTTAAATCACAGATTCCAATAACACATGGACACAGTAACAAATAAAGCTAAAAACTTTCAAACTTCCAAAGACAAAAAATAAATAAATAAATAAACTATTGAATCCGTTAGAATGGGCTAGAACAGCGGTTCTCAACCTTTTAACGTCGTGCCCCCCCCCCAACAAAGGCTACTTTACAGTGGCGCTCCCCCCTCACATTTTTCAGGATATATTGAGTTTATTAATCTTTAATAATGAACATTTTAAGCGAAAATGGATATATTTTTGAGTAAAAAATTAGAATACATAAGATGATTTTTTAAAAACATGCATCACTACTTGCTCTTTAGTTTTTCTCGCGCCCCCCCTCAGGTTGAGAAACGCTGGGCTAGAACATATATTCTCTGTGTCTTATTCTCTCCCTCACTTTTCGTCCGAGCCAATCAGTTAGTCGTTTTCACAAGTGCAGCCGTAGTCAGAAAACCTCTCTTTAGCTGAGTCTTAGCTACATCCCCCTATGCTATTCTATGCCGGAGAGACTGCTTACTTAGTCCTTACCATGGCAACGGTGCTGCCAATTCCTTTATCAGCACTGAGGGCTGTACCAACGACTTTCACAGTTGAATTGCGGAAAGATTACAGGGCTTTTTTTTTCTGAATGAGCGATCCGGCAGTTACTACAATACGGGTTTTTTTTAGATTTTTTTAAAATTTACCATAGGAATTCCATAGTTCTAATCTGAATTTAAGAAAATTTATATAATAAATTATTTTAAAGTATGTGCTGATAATTTCAAGTGCAGGCCGGTAGTACTTGCTGTATTCCACGAACCGCCACTGACTAGTTGAGGGTTAGAGAATAGAGCGAATGGAATGATCATCTCAATCGCCAGACCCGAATCGGGGCCACGCGAGATGGGAGTTTCCTCTACCGGACTGAAACCTTGCTTTTTGTGACGCCACAGCAGACATCAATTCTCGAGCGCTATAGTCCATAGGACTAGTATAGAAACCGGAATTGATACTTGTTCTTAATTATAGCAATTGGATATAAGTAAGTGGGATCAGATCAGAAGAATAACTGCAGTGGGACTTACCTAATGTAATAACAACATATAGGAAACTTATAAACAAGCAATATACATTTTCTGAAACAAACTGTTTTGAAAGTTCTTAGGAAACTAAAAAGGAAACATATTCTTTGCTTCTCTTTTTAAATGCAAATTCATTTATAAATATAACATTTTTTTATTATTTTTTTAAATGCTACTATGTTATAAATATTTACCTTAGTAACGTTTTAAAGATTAACAATACAAAAACTATGGACTAAAAGAGCAATAGACTTGTTTCATTGAAAGAAATAATTTTATTTAACAGGGATTGATAAATAATTTTTAAATAAATCAATTACTTCAAAAATTCATATTATTTATTAAATTTAGCAAAGACACAATAATATAGCAAAATAAGCAATTATTTTCTATAAAACTACTTTATAGAAGCACTTATGAGAATGTAAAGTATAAAGTTTTTTGCAATATAAACATGCAAATTACAACTAGAAATACTAGTCCAAATTCTACAACAGCACGTGGTGTTTTAATTTTAAAACATACATAACTGCTGAAAATTACAACGATTTTCAAAAATAAACATGCACACAATGCACTCATATAAATTATAAGAATATAAACTGTTACTCACTTTATAATTTGAATATTTCTTATCCAGGAATAATTAATTTGAACCGATCGGCAGACAAGGTGAGCACGCAGGGCCCGACTAAGACATTTGCGGGCCCAAGGCCTAGTACATTTTGAGGGCCCGTATACGGCTATCAGGGGTGTAGCCCGGGGGGGATATACCGGGATATATCCCCCCCCCGAAATTCTCGGATTAGTGATCACAAGACTAATGCCGTGCAGAAATTCCGTCTTTTTAAACACATAAAAGTTCATATTACCCCCCCCCCCTCGAAAATTATTCCTGGTTCATATCCCCCGAAATTTTTTCCTAGCTACTCGCCTGATGGCTATGCTTCCTCTACCCCCATAGAAGAAGCCTGTGTAGTGTATACGTTTTAGTTAAATTTATTTTGTGTCATTAAAACCTAACAAACAGCAGATACTTATCTATTAGCACTAAACCAGGGTTAACCCTGTTGTTCTGCTCGGGTCTATTTGACACGAAGCGTTTTTAATTTGCTTTTAAAAAAAGACAAAGAAGAAATATTCGCTAGTCCTTTTCTGACTTTGTTAATGAGGGTAAGATATTAATCACCTGAAAAGGGTTTCCTTTTATTTATATATTATCTATACATTTTTTGAAATTGTATCAATGTATCGTTCGGGTCTATATGACCCGCTTCAATTTTCTATGTTGAACATGGGAAATACGTTACTTATAGGCTAAATAATAAGAAAATGACATTCTATGACGCCGTCAAACGGGTTTCTCGTTGTTCATTCAAGGTTATAATTATGAGAAGGAGCATGGAGGAGGCGCATCACCTGACAAAATGTATCCAATAGTTCGCTAGAGCGGGTTGAAAGGACATGTCTTCTATTATGAGAACACTAACCGATTTCACATTCTGAGATCACTTCAATGACTGTTGAATTTGTAGTGTTGCTTGAACATAAGAAGACACGTCACAACTTTCTTGAACTTATTTATTGGACGACACAAAACATCACATCGCATGCAGAACAATTGAACATTAAAAATACTATCGCCAACTTAGGGCGAACTAACTTCAAAAACTCAGCTTTAATTAAAATATATTTCATAAAGGCAAAATAATTCCACAAAAGCAACAAATAATTATGCATGAATCAAATTGCCGCCAACATTACCGGGCGAACTGACCACACGAGCCCAAGGCGGAACTCCACCTCCAATTTAAATCACTTTAGTCAGCAACACCTGAATTCACTTCCTATCAAAAATAGAAAATAAGTGCTACCTAACCAGCCATTGCTTAGTGCTGGCATCTGTACTCTAAGTACATAACAACCGAATGCAGTCCAACAGGATTGTGCAGGAACACACTCCCACCCATCAAGAAGTCATTCTTGATGAGAAGGTATTAAACAAAGTTTAACAATTGGCCTTTTAAATAAACCCATAGCAGTTTTTATTGTTACCACCCGTACCATACCATCTTTACCAGGATGCGTAGCTACAACTCTACCCAGCGGCCAAACAGAAGGCGGTACATTTTCCTCCTTTAATATAACTAAATCATTTAACTTAATATTTTCCCCAGAAACCTTCCATTTTTTCCTATTTTGGAGTGAACTTAAATAGTCTATCCTCCATCTCTTCCAAAAATTTAATTTTAATTTTGTATAATATCCCAACGCGATCTAACAGACAGGTTATCTTCAATAGGTTCAGCTGGAGAAGTAATAACATCACCTATCAAAAAGTGTGATGGAGTTAATACATTTAAATCACTGGGATCAGTTTCACTACCCACCATAGTAAGTGGTCTCGAGTTCAATAAAGCCTCTATCTGAGTCAAAAGAGTACACAACTCCTCAAATGTTAAGTTGGTATTTCCAATTACGCGCTTAAGGTGAAACTTTGCAGAGCGCACTGCTGCCTCCCACAACCCACCAAAGTGAGGACTCACTGGGGGAATCATGTGCCATTCAATATTTACTTGCGATAAATAATAACTAATTTTATCGTTTTCATTGATGGTGGAAACAAATTTAAATAGATCTGATAGTTTCCTTTTGGCACCTACAAATGTTGTCCCATTATCCGAATAAATTGAACTTGGAGCTCCTCTACGTGAGCAAAATCTCTTAAGTGCAGCTATGAATGCCTCAAAGGAAAGGTCACTCACTAGCTCTAAATGAAGCGCTTTTGTCGCAAAGCAAACAAAAAAGGCGATATAACCTTTAGTAGTTTTAGCTCCTCGGCCACGATGTCTTAAAATACCAACTGGCCCTGCTTAATCAATGCCACATATAGAAAAAGGCCTATTAGGAGTAACTTTATAAACAGGAAGCTCTCCCATCAGCTGCTGTGCAGTGGTTGCTCTATATCTACAACATTTTATACATTTATGTATACAACTCTTAATAAGTTTTTAAAGACCAATTATCCAATAACTCTGACGAATAATGCCTAACAATAAATTCAAACCAGCATGTAAATACACAACATGAAAATAATTTACAATTAAAACACTTATTTTATGCTGAGCTGGCAAAATCAATGGATGTTTAGCATTACATGAGAGAGGTGAGTTACAAGATTTCACACAACTTATTTCATCTGAAAAATATAAATTCTGTACATAAGAAACCAAGAAATTACCTGCATTTTTTCTTTCCGTGTTACACAAAGGAGAAATCTTACCTTTAGAAACTACGTTAACCTTGTTACATTTTTCTCTGCAATTCAATATAAACCTAATACAAAAAGCAAAAATATCTACAATTTTAGAAAAAGATGAATAATTTTCAAATAGTGAATCAATAATGCAGTTCTTTACAATTACTGAAAAACAAAATTTAGTCTTTTTCTGTTCTTTCACCACAGCATCAGCGTTAGGTTTAATTTCTGGTTGTTTAGGCCAATTCTCTCTACTTAAGGAAAGCCAGGGCGGTCCCTCCCACCATAAGGAACACTCGGGAAGTTGTTTAGGAGTCAAACCTCTTGAAGCTACGTCAGCAGGATTTTCCCTTGTGGGCACATATATCCAACAGTCAAATGGAGCCAGGTCCAAAATTTCGGAAGTTCTGTTAGCAATATAAGGTTTATAGCACCGAGGATGAGATGACAACCACGCAAGCACCACTTGAGAATCTGTCCAT
This sequence comes from Cheiracanthium punctorium, assembly GCA_038373885.1. Lineage (NCBI taxonomy): Eukaryota > Metazoa > Arthropoda > Arachnida > Araneae > Cheiracanthiidae > Cheiracanthium > Cheiracanthium punctorium. The sequence goes on along the minus strand of JAWZYV010014982.1, from coordinate 34,486 downwards.
GCGTGGAACTCGATGACATACTCATGATATATATCTACCACACTGGAATACATTCTTGAGAGCAACAACGCAGCGTTGAGCTCCAATCTTGGAATGGACACTGGTTTCAACGGACACACTTTAGTTTTAGACATCAGGATATTCACTTTATTACCGTCTTGTTGTACCACATAAATAACTGCTGCAAATGCTAATTCCGAAGTATCGCAAAAACCATGCAACACAAGTTGTTTACCCATGTTCTGGATCCATCGAGGAATACGAATCAGACATATTTGTTGAAAATCCCTTTGAAAGGTTCGCCATTTTACCTTTAAACTCTCAGGAAGAGGAGTATCCCAATCTAATTTCAATAACCACAATTGTTGGGAAAAAATCTTAATGCATACTGTAGAAGGTGATAGGAAACCCAATGGATCAAACAATTTTGCTGATTGAGATAAAAATGTTCTTTTAGTGATCTCCTCGCTAAATTTCAAATTAACATTAAATATAAAACAGTCAGTTGTAGAATCCCAGTTCAATCCCAGAGCCTTAGAGCACTCGTCAGGATGAATTTCTAAAGCTGGTAAATCAAATGGACCGAGAGACAAATGTTCCAGTACCTCAGAGGAATTGGATCGCCATTTCCTTAAATGAAAACCTCGGAATTCCAATCTATCAGAAAGCTTTCTTATTAATCCAATTGCCTCTTCACTAGAATCCGCTTCAGCCATCAAATCGTCAATGTAAAAGCACTCTTTTATTATAGAAGAAACTGCAGGATCCCCCTCCTCCAAGTCCTTCCCAACTTGAAATAAACATCGTGTTGCTAAATATGGAGCAGCAGATGTACCATATGTAACGGTTTTCAATTTATATTCTTTAATATCAGAGTCCCTTGACCTCCTCCAAACTATTCTTTGAAAATCCTGATCTTCTGAATCAATTAATATTTGCCTATACATCTGTTGGATATTCGCAGAAAAGGCAATTCGATGAAGTCTAAATCGAGTAAGGATGTAAAACAAATCTGGTTGCAAAATCTGACCTACGGCTAAAATAGAATTCAAGGAGTTCCCATCCGGAGGCTTGCAAGAACCATCAAATACAACTCCCAATTTCGTAGAAATAGAATCACTCTTGATAACTGAATGATGCGGCAGATAGTAAATTTTATTCTTGGTAAATTCTAAATTTTCGCCAAGAGGTGTCATATGTCCAAGTTCCTCATATTGATTCATGAATTTTTTATAATCCCTCTCAAATTCCTTGTTATACAGAAATTTTCTTTCCATTGCATGTAATCTCGCAATTGCCATTCCTTTAGTATTCCCCAACAGATTTACATCCCTATAAATTTGTGACTTCACTACAAATCTACCGTCTTCATTTACTTTATATGTTGACTGGAAATGTTGTTCACAAAATTCTTCCTCTTCAGATAAATGCTGTTTTTTAACATTTATTTCCTCTGTCAGCCAAAATTTTTTAAGAATTACGTCAATGTTACTTTCATTTTCATAATTACTTATAAAATGGGAGTGTGCAGAACGCGATGAATTGTAATCAGTCGGAATTCTTCCAGCTACCACCCAACCAAACATTGTATTCTGAGCAATGGGCTGATTTTCCTCTCCCACAATTTTTCCATGTCGTATAATATGAAAGAAAGTGTCGGAACCCAAAATGATATCACATTCCCTTGACTGCATAAAGTTTTTATCGGCTAAATTGATACCTTTAAGTTGATCAAGATTCTTTACATCCAATGACTCAGTAGGAAGATAAGATGTAACTTTGCTTAGTATATAGGCATGAACACTTAAAAAGACATCCGACAACCGTGAAGCAACTTTCAAAGTCGCTGAACCTCGTGTCTGCCCAGCTTCCACTCCTCCAATACCTTTGAGAACAATGCGATCGTTTTTTCTTTTTAAATTCAAAATAGTCATAGCATTTTCACTTATGAAGGAACATTCTGATCCCGAATCCAGGAGTGCTCTAAAGGAAAATGCGTCACTCACAGAATTATAAATTAAAATTTCAGCTGTAGGTAAAGAAGAAATATACTTAGAATTGTCACAAGATGCACTCGCAATAACCTTTGTTTCATTAGATATTAATTTAGAGCCACTATCCTCGTCATTTACTGGTGTTACTGGTCAACTGGTGTTACCCTCCCCTGAATTTTCGCAGTACACGAAGTACCTTTATTTCCTTCATGTATAAGTGTATTATGACTCCCTTGGCATTTTAAACACTTCAAATGGGTATATGGACATTCCCTCAACTTGTGAGAATTTAAACACAAGAAACATAAGTTATTCTGTTTAACAAACTTTCGGGCATAGGCATCCATACCCCTAAATTTCCACATTTATATAATGGATGCGTTCCCTGGCATTTCATACACCTTCGAGTGGATTTTTCAGCATTGCTTCGTGATTCAATATAATTGACATTTTTAGGCCTGACATCGTCATTATTAGCAATTAATTCCAAGGAAGAGCACCTCACATTTAAAAATTCAAAAAATTGCTTTAAAGTAGGAAAATCAATCTCTGCACTTTTTATAGACCATTGTTTTCTTGTCTCGACATCAAGCTTTTGCAACAATAAATAAATTAACCATCGATCTCTACCAGTAGCTTCCTCACAAGTAGCTTTCAACCCTCGAATGACTTCATCACTTGTATTCAACAAATTTCTTAAGTTTACACTATTCGGGTGACTAATTGACTTTTGATCTATAAATACTTTAATTAACGACTGTACAATTTGCTTCTTCTTATCATACCGATCCAATAATTTCCCCCATGCTTCTTCATATGAATCATTAGACAGTGGAATATGCTTAATTAATAAGGCAGGTTCATCGGACAATAACCCTTTAAGATACTGAAATTTTTGAATCTTGGATAACGATGTTTGAGCATGAACAGTTGCTATAAACATATCATTAAAGTTATTCCAGTCCATAAATTTACCGAAAAAAATTGGTATGTTCAATTTTGGAAGCCTAACATTTTGGTTCTGACTTTCAGCATGAACAGATTGAACAACACTCTGCGTTTCATTCGTCACTAATTGCTCTGTAGTAATCAACGCATCTAACTTATTTTGAAATTCAGATTTCGGGAAAAAATATCTTTCTTCAACTGCCGCAATTTCAGAATCCTTTTCACTAACTAAATTATCCAGCCGTTCAAATTTTTTAAACACTTCATCTAATCTATGCAACCAAGTATTAATTTCGTTTTTACCATTTATCCTATCGAAATTATTTTCCAATCTTGTAAGAGAGGATTTAAGACGACCCCTTTCCGTTTTTATTTTTGCAAGTTCTTCCTCTGCCATTGCAGATCAAATAAAATATAATAACTTTTAAAAAATACAATCCCAATAAAAATCAAAGCACTTATCTTTCACAAATCCAAATCTCGCCGGTGCCTCCACTTTCTTATGTAGCTTGAACATAAGAAGACACGTCACAACTTTCTTGAACTTATTTATTGGACGACACAAAACATCACATCGCATGCAGAACAATTGGACATTAAAAATACTATCGCCAACTCAGGGCGAACTAACTTCAAAAACTCAGCTTTAATTAAAATATATTTCATAAAGGCAAAATAATTCCACAAAAGCAACAAATAATTATGCATGAATCAAATTGCCGCCAACATTACCGGGCGAACTGAACACACGAGCCCAAGGCGAAACTCCACCTCCAATTTAAATCACTTTAGTCAGCAACACCTGAATTCACTTCCTATCCAAAATAGAAAATAAGTGCTACTTAACCAGCCATTGCTTAGTGCTGGTATCTGTACTCTAATTACATAACAACCGAATGCAGTCCAACAGGATTGCGCAGGAACATGTAGTAATGTGAAAAACATAATGGCAGATGGAGAGAGTAGATATTTGAGCGATGCAGAAATAGCAGGACTTATGAAATTATCGGATAGCGAAAAAGAAGAGGTATCTGACGAAGAAAATCATACCAGTGAGCAAAGAGAAACATCCGATGACGATGACAATATTGTGACGAATTGTGTTCTTCACACGCAGTATATTAAATCTAAAGATCAAAATATAACCTGGACACTGAATACGCCTCAAAATTCTGGTCGTCTGGATTCAGCTAATGCTATAAAAGTAACTCCAGGTGTAACAAGGTATTCAACATCAAGAATAACAGATCCGAAAAGTGCTTTTGAAACTGTGTTCAATTTTGCAATTCAAAATGAAGTCATCAAAATGACAAATTTTGAAAATGAAATGATGTATATGAAGTATATGAAGAAAAATGAAAAATTTTGACAGCATAACTTTCGAAGCTTACATTGGATTGCTTTTATTAGCTGGGGTGTACAAATCATACGAAGAATCTACAGAAAGTTTGTGGGATTAGGAAACTGGACGAAGTATATTTCGTGCAACCATGTCACTTGAACAGTTTTATACCATTTCCGGAGTTATTCGTTTCGAAAATAAATCAACCGTCAAGAAAGAAGACGCGCAGATAAAATTACTGCAGTTCGGGACATTTGGGAAAAATGGATAGAAACTCTGCCATAACTATATTACCCATCTGTAAATGTTACAGTAGACGAACAATTAGTTTCTTTTCGAGGACTATGCCCATTGAAATAATACATGCCAAGTAAACCTTTGAAATGTGGAACTAAAATATGGACTTTATGTTACAGTGAAGCTTCATATGTTCTAAAGGCACAGATTTATACAGGAAAAGATCCGGGTTCAAAACCAGAAAAAAATCGGGGAATGCGAGTTGTAAGTGATTTGACTTATGAACTTAGAGGGAACAATGTCACATGTGATAACTTCTTCACTTCTTACAACTTAGGACAACTTCTTTTGAAACGTAACATAATTATGCTTGGTACTGTGAGAAAAAACAAACCAGAACTTCATGGTCAAATGAGAAATAAAGAGTTGCACAGTTCAAGCTTTCACTTTACAGATGATACAACTGTTGTGAACTATATTGCAAAAAAGAAGAAGAATATTGTACTTATGAGCACAATGCATCACGATGAAATAATGAGTATCAGACCAGACAAAAAATCAGAAATGATATTGGATTACAATGCCACTAAAGGAGCTGTGGATATGCTTAATCAACTTTTGAATACATACACATGTAAAAGGAAAACCAATCGTTGGCCCATGATCATATTTTATAATATGTTAGACTGTTCAGCGTACAATGCATTTATTCTCTGGACACCAATAAACACAAAATGGAATGAAAAGAAATTGACGAAAAGACGGTTGTTTCTGGAAGAATTAGGCAAATCATTAATGACTCCATATATTCAGGCAAGACAGAATCTCCCTATAAATGAAGAGTCACGCAATATAGTGAAAAGAATAAAATGTGAGGGGCAGAATGATTTACCATCAACGTCCAGAAAGAGGCAGAATGAGTTACCATTAAAGTCCGTAGTTAAACGTGTCCGATGTAGATTCTGTCCTCCGAGCAATGACAATAAAACAAATGTAGTGTGCATAAGATGTAGCAACACATATGTAACCTACATACATGTAATTTTTGTCCAAACTGCCATTGAAACGAGGTAAGGTTTAAAAATTAATAAATATTACCTTTCATTTATATACTCATGATTTTGTGCTTATTGTATCATTTTTCAAATATATATCATGCTTTTCTTCTTTTGAAGCAAGTATTTACCTTAAGCATAATATAATTTTATAATTTTGTAAAAAGTAAGCACTTGTAGCTACTATCCGACGTTCGGGTCATATTGACCCGAACGTTACATGTGCATAGTAAATGTGAACAGAACAGCAGGGTTAATATACCAAGGCCAGTCACATGGTGTCTTTTCCTAGTGTTTACACTATTAGATCCTATTTATAAAATATCATTTCACTGCAAGAAATTCTAAAAAAATTACTAATACCGAATATCAACCTGTGTTTCGATGTAACTAGCGTTACTGTCTTACCTTTGTATTATAGTAAAAAATGAACAGTAAATCTTCATAGATAATCTATAAAAGGAATTTTAATGAGGTTTGACTATGCATTTTTCTAGTGATTTTAATGTAATGCTTTATTAGTATAAAAAACAACCTTAACATATGGAATCTGATTTGGTTCATGGTATCACTTCACATTTTTTCACTATTAAATATTAATTATATCCGTGCGTAAAATGTAAATTTGATTACCAGTATTGTTTGATTAAATTATATTTAGTAATATTTGAACAATTTTTAAAAATCCAGCACACTAAATTTAGAAATGAGAATAGATTTCAAACATAATCATAAACAAAATTTATTAGCACACTTGTTTATCAGGCATTGATTTTAATATGTATGAATTTGACTTCTTTCAAACTACTATTTCATTACAATTAAATATTAAGTGAATATCAATACCCAATAAAATAAATTTGATTAGTGTATTACTTCTTTAAATGACATACATACAGTAACATAAACAACAAAATTAAAAACTAGTAGTCTAAATTAAGAAAACAGGAATTATTTAAAACAGAAATAACCATAAACAAAATGTATTAACATTCTTGCCAAACAAGATTTGATATTAACACAAATTCAAATTGTAGTTTATTACAATCCAATGGTTAAGTCAATATCTATACTTAATTAGGCAATTTTGATTAGGATTACTTGATATGACATTCAGTAGCATAACAGCAAATAAAAAAAACCTAGTACAGTAAATGATGAAACACTAATATATTCAAGATGGATATAATCACGAATAAAATTTATTAACATACCTGATCAGCAAGGAATGTTTTTATGCAGAATTTGACGTTATATTTCATAATATGAAGTGAATATTAAATTAAGAAACAAGAATATATTTAAGAGAGAAATAATGACAAACAAAATTTAACATTCTTGCCTAACAAGATTCGACATGCCCATGAATTCAATTGTTTCAAGCTAATATTTCATAACAATTCAATGTTAAGGCTATCAGTACCAATAAGGTTAATTTGAAATCAATCTCAAGTGATTATCAATAACCAATGTAGTAAATTTGGTTAATATTACTTGTTTAAATGACATACAGTAGCATTACAGAAAAATTAAAAGGAAAAAAAAATCTAGTACTCTAAACGAAGAAATAGGAATAAACATAAGATTACATAATTAGATACGAACAAAATTATTAACATACTTGTTTTGTTTAGTAAGCATTGATTTTAACATATACTGCATTTTACTTGTTTTAAGCTAATATTTCATAATGTTAAGTCATTACTAACGCCCAATAATGTAAGGGTATAGCTTTACTATTACTTGTTTAAATAACATTCAGTACTATAACATTTAAAAAAAAAACAATTCAATAAATTAAGAAATAGGAACATATTTAAGACAGAAATAATATCATGAACAGAATTAACTTTCTTGCTAAACTAGATTTGATTTTAACACGTATGAATTCAATTTGTTTCAAGCTCGTATACTTAATTACAATAAAATGTTAAGTTAACATCAACCAATGACCAATAACTTCAATTTGATTTTTGACTAACGTTACTTGTTTAAATGGCATTCAGAAACAGACTGTGAGACAGATATAATTATAATGAAAATTAAATAATGCATATCATTTTAAGATCTTTTTATAAATACTGATTTTGGTAACTAAACTCATTTAATCATTAAAAAAAATTAATCACTTACTAATGATAAAATTTCATACAAATGCTTTTTTTCTTGATTTTTTTTGACAGCAAAATCATTAATGATATCATCAAATTCTATTTGTGAAGTGATTTCACTTTCAATACTTAAAATAGAAAAAGCTTGTAAATTTTCTTGTGATAATGAATTTCTTGTTCGACTCTTTATTCTTCTCAAAACTGAAAAAGACCTTTCACTTGTACAATTGCTGACAAGAATAGTTAAAAAGATTCTAAAAGCAGTTTCTACATTTGGAAAGGTGTGGTAAATGTTTAAAATCCTCATATGCTTCAGACACTCCATAGGAGAACTTAGTTCCTTCAAAAAAGGCCTAAATTGCAGAAACTCATCTGGAAAACTTTCTTCAATGTCATCTGAATAAACTTCCTGAAAATTTTTCGCAGATGTTATATCTGATTCAGACAATGAATTATTGCATACAAAACCAAATCTTTTTTCAAGATAAGAGTATGCATTCATTCTTTTTTGAAGCTGTGACAAAAGTGCATCACAAATGACATAATGACATTCAACTCTGAATGCATCTTTGGGAGTAAAATGCCATTCAGTTTCTGGCTTTTCATCAAGCCTTCGTGATATATATTTTTTTCTTTGGATAGAGTAAGTAGAATCATCAACAAAGGCTTTTGCTTCAATTTCATAAGTATCCAAATTTTCCCGTACTACTTTTATAAATTCAATAAGAGAATTGTATAATGGGACAACAGAAGAAATATTTAACAAACTGCTTTGAAAAGTTTTGTTGGATTTTCAATACGCTGACGAATCGTATCCCATATTATCAACAATACTGCTGTCTCAAATTTCTCCATTTTATTGTGCAAACTGCGCGCTTCATTTCGAGTTGCTGCAGGCTCTGCTTCATTTGCTGCAATATCATGCAAAGCTTGTCGGACAGAAATGTATCCTTGTCGTAGGGCTTTTGTTGCGTCAGCTTCAGTAGACCATCTTGTGTCTGACAAGGATTTTAATTTTAATGCAGTTTGTGAACTCATTAGTGCCTGCATCAAAATCTGCCATCTGCGGGTGGAGGCTGAAAAAAAATTGTAAACATTCTGCACAAATGCGAAGAATATTACAGCCTGCTGGCATGATTCTACTGCATTCGTTCCTACAAGATTTAACGAATGAGCAGAACACGGCACAAAATCTGCTAACGGGGATATTTCATTAATCCTGGCCTGTAATCCGGAATACTGACCTGCCATATTGCTGGCATTATCGTAGGACTGACCTCTACAGTCTAAAATATTCAAATTTACAGTATCAAAAAGATTTAAAATACAATTTGTTAAAGAAAATGAGTCATGACGATTTAGAGGCGCAAATTTTATAAATCGCTCTTTCGGTTCACCTTCTTCATTAACATATCTCAAAACAACTGCCAGTTGATAAATATGTGTTATGTCTGGAGTTGAATCGACAATCAATCCAAAATATTTTGCTTTTCTAACCTCTGATAAAATGTGACAAAAGACTTTTTCAGACATCAGTTTTAGAAACTCTGTAACAATTGTAGAAGAGAGATAACTAACTCTTCCTGTACCAGGATTACCTTTGGTTGCAAAATGATTGGCGATAAAAGGGTCAAACTTTGCAATAAGTTCTATACAGCCTAGAAAGTTTCCATTGCTAACAGACCCCACTGTTTCATCATTTCCAAAAAGTGAAAGCCCTCTCTGTGCCAAAAATTTGACAGTTTCAACAACTCCAATGAGTACATTACGCCAATAGGTGCATTCAGTCTCACGCTCTGTGATCATCTGCTTATCTATGCGACAAGAGGAAACTGCACGAAGAGATAGTGTACAGCTGCGGTAAAAAAAAGTTCCACTTGCTCTTTATTTCGCCATCGTTCGTCGTATAGCAAACTTATATATACCATTCGTTTGCAAATAACGCGTACTTTAATTTACTATTAATTTAATTTGCATAAGGGGCCGTCTTCATATTTAATTCTGCATATGGCAACCCCATACTTTGACTTTATTAAGCGAAAGAAAACCTTCAAATTACCCTAAATATGAATTTTCACCAATTTTCTAAGATAATTTCCGGAGATATTGCGAATTCATTTTTGCGCGTTTTTAAGGGACTTTCTGCAAATTGAAAAACGCTATTTGTAGGTTCCGAACCTTTCGCCTTTCATTTATTTCACTCGCGAGAATTAAAAGAAATTAATATTATTTTCAAGGAAAATATTGTTCCCATCTCTCTTAAAGTTTTTTGTATTGAGAATATCAAGGGTAGAATAGAATATTTAGTCTGTGGTCCAAATGACCCGTGAGTTCATAACTTCCTTGGTTCGTACACATGATTTAAGGGAAAAATGCAAAATGACTGCTAAGGATTTTAAAAATCTTAGTAATTTTGAAATTGTTATTCAGTATTTCCCTTGATGTTTCTCTTAGACAGCTCAAATGTTGGCAGGAGTTAGAGGCTGCTCCCTGCTCTTCTGACTACAAGCATGAATATTGCTCGACTCAGCTATGGTCGAACTTAAAGAATGGTTTCATGATTGAAAATTTATTTGTTTGAATTTCATGTAAAAAACGCAATTACTTTTTTGCCGACCCAATATTATCACTGTGTTTGTTATTTCACTTTCTGCATTTAATACTATCGTCTGCAATGTGCAATATTCTTAAGACTTTTGGCGGTATTTTAATTTATGGTTAGATGAAAATTTTTTACAGAAAAACGTGATTTTGAATGTTTGATAAAGTATGGGAATGTTTGATAATGTATGATAAATAATGTTTGATAAAGTTGTTAAGTCCAAAGACCTAATGTTTCCGATATTAAAAAAGGTCACATTCATGCCTGGAAAGTTGAGGATGTTAGTTTTTCAGAAATAGGACGTTGTATTAGAAGACATACATCTACTGCATCTAATTCTATAGCTGGAAATTATTTTATTTGGGGGAATATGGTAGCGGACGCAACAATACACGCTTTATAGAATCCCTATCTAACGGTAAAAACCTCTAACTTTTTTGCTTCAAAATTTGATATTTTTAATACTGGTATCTTTTACTGTGTTTTTGCACAAAATAAATCTAATTTACATTTATTTTATGCAATTTTCAAAAAATTTTCACTTAATAAATTTATATATGGTCCCTTAACTCATGAAAATAACACATTTTATCTCTACTTATTATAAAAGAAGGTGTCTGTGTGTGTGTGTGTGTGTGTGTGTGTGTGTGTCTGTCTGCAGCGTTACGGACAAACGGCTACACCTAGAAACACCAAATTTGGTATTCGGGAAGATGTAAATATGTAGTTGTGCACCTCGAAGCGATTTTTTCAAAATTCGACCTAGATTTTTTTTTATTTTATGTTTTATGCGATTTTTGGCATTTTTTCTCACCTAATTCGTAATAACGGCGGAAATTACGCTCGCAGCAAAACGGCATTTATATCATCGGATAGAGGAGAAAATTTTCTTTTAAAAACAGTTTGTTCTGAATACGTAACATGATTTACCGATTTTTAGGAATTTTTTTACTAAACATCTGCTTCGCGATTTTTTTTCGTCAAATAATTTTAAAACTGTCGCATCTTGAATTCTGTCCGTCATAACTTTTAGATATTTTGACAAATCGTGAAACATTCTTTTCTCCCTCTTTTAAAATAAAAACGAAAAAATTATGTAAATTAGATGATTTTTTACGAATTTTAATGCAGCCTAATGTTTAGAATTTAATAGCATCAACGCGATCTTACGCCATTCATTACATTGCGATCACGGCACGAGAATTTATGTTCGACTGTTGCCACAGAAAGGATTAGAAAAAAGGGTTTTTTCAACCAATCGAGTTTTTAAATGGGATATCAGAATTTCAATTCGCAAGTGAGGATCTATGACGTCAAATGCTTTAAGATACCTAAAAATTAAGCCATAATTTTAACTCATTTATTCCAGCTCTATTTTCAACACAGGGAGACGATATTTTGATTAAAATTTACTGTAGAAATAAACTAAGAAATTCACGATTATTATTATTAGAAGTGGTATTTTAATCCGGTGCTTATTTAAAAATTGAAATGTTTTCACGGCGCTGAAAATGTTCATTTTAAAAGTTACAAAGTTCGTTTCAAAGCGCGATATATTAAAATTTTTCTATTTATTATTTTTATTTTTGGCATTTAATTTAGCGCAGGCGTTGCCTAACATACGCATGCAGGTTGCGAGTATAGTTTTATTTTAACGTTGAATTACGTTCCTCCATAAAGGTCACGCAAAGTTTTAATGATACCGTTTGAAAACAATTATGCGAAATATCGAAAGTAACTCCGAAATTAATCTACCGGGGTATCCTTTACGGCAGTCAAACAGTGACGTCATAAATAAAAAAAAATGTGTGAAATTTGTAAACTCTGCAACTCTAACGCCCTGTCACAATTAAAATGGGAATAAGTAGCTCCTCGAGATTACACAGTTTGATGTTTTTCAGGAGACAGGACTATGGAGGATATAAAAGATATCGCTATTGGATATTTAAAATGGCACCCCTTGGATATTTTCTCCCCACAGTAAGATGAAATGGTTTACGGCGCTAAATACGCCAATCTTATAAAACTATGTATAAATTAAATATATATGGAGAGTTTCCTTAATGGCAACCATTATGTGAAATGATTATTATTTATGCTAATGCGTAAATTGCAAAGAATCGCCACAGAATCAAAAGATCCCACTGAGGCCAAATAATCTAAGCTGTTTCTTTTAAGGGAGCCTTGAAGAGGGAGAAGCGAGTATAGATAGTATTAATGTACGTAATAGGTAGTATTATTAGATTTGTAAAGATAGTATGAATAAATCGCAATGTACCGCGTTAATAAATATTTCATGAAATTAAAAGTGTTTATCCGTTTTCAACGGTTGTCTTACAACCAACTAAACGAAAAGTAATTCTAATTTGCGTTAATATATCCCGCAGTCATTTCAACAGAGGGGATTACTTGAACTTTTTTAAAAATGAAATTCTGTTTTGTCACATGCAGATATGATTTTAGTAGTAAAATATTCCTTTCTTCCCGTATGAAGAGCCGGTGCGCAGCTATTTTAAAAACATCTCTTGAAAATAGCATAAATGAATTCAGAAGACCTCAAAACGTGTAAATACACCAAAATCTCGAAGTCGAATTTTTTTCATGATTGCAATACTTTCCTTATATGGTACATTTTCGGAAAGAAATAAATGGTGCTCCATTTCATGTAGTGTCTTAGGTATTTAATGCTACAACTTGAGCCTAAAAAACAGTATGATGTAGAAATAAGACATTTTGAAAGCCAGGAGTTCTCTGCAAACTATTAAGCTTTCCACTTTTTTAATAGTGAATGACACTGACGTAGTTTTTTGAGTCATTATACTGCAATGATCAGGTTAGTACTCATGACACAAACTTACATTACTACATTAAGAGTGACTACATTAAGATTGACTGTTAATTTGACTACATTAAGAGTCAAATAATTTTGCTCTTTTTTTTTTTTTTAAATTCCACATCACGAATAATTTCGAATTACACATGTAAGGAAAATTTTCGTTTCCTACTGTGCGAAGAACGGGCACGCAGCTAGTTTAAAATAAATTAAACTACTGAACGTAAAAATTTGAAATTTTGCACAGCCATGTAATATTAATTTCTGCATCTATTTCCCTCGAAATTTGGCTAGGTCGCTATTCATAATATTTTTGAATATTAATTCATATTAATAATTTATTAAAAATTATAATAACATTAAATTATGTTTGGGTCGTTTAGTTCTAATAGTACGAATAAAAATCAGCTTCTTACTACCAATATTATATGAGATATGAATTTAAGTATGAAAAAATATTTTAACATAGGGGGAGGGGGATTTTGGGTGCTCATAACTCACTCATTTTCTGTCCAAATTTATTGAAAATTGTTGTCCGGGGTTAAAATCAGCTAAAGTTTTGAAATATGAAGTAAAATCTAGGGGTTGCTATTGAGAAAAAAAGTTGGTGCGAATTTTAATATGTAGATGGCCCCTTATGCAATTTTTATGCATAGCAAATTAAAGTGTGCGTCAATCGTAAACGATTGGTATCTGTAACTTTGCTGTACGACGAACGGCGGCCGAAAGAAGTACAAGTGGGACTTTTTTTTCCGCAGCTGTACATACACTATCTCTGTGTATCTGAGAATTTTCGTGTTCATTGAGTCTGCTAGCGATATTCTTCCAGTCAGAAAATCCTTTAATACAAAGTGCTTGTCGACTGGTTGAGAACAGTTTGCAAGCATTACAAAATACAGCCGTCTTGGATGGCGAATAGATCAGCCAATCACTTTTAATTTTTTCCTTATTATGTCTGAAAAAATTGTGTTCTGTCAAAATGCGACTTTTGTCTGTGCACATTTTCCTGGAATTTTTAATTTCAGAAATATTCTGATTTGGTTTTTTAGCAACAAAATACTCGCGCATTTCTTCAGTTATTCTTTCAGGCCAAAGTCCTGGATCATTCGAATAGGTGTTAGAAGAGGTAATTTCGACTTCAGATCGACTAGCTCCATCCTTGTCATGTTCAGCTTCCGTATCATAGATACTAGTAGACGTAATTTCGACTTGAGATCGACTTGCTTCACCTTTGCTCTGCTCAGCTTCTGGATCATGGAATCTATAAGACGAAATTTCGATTTGACATCGAGTTGCTTCATCTTTGCCGTGTTCCGCTTCTGGATCATAAGCAACTCTGACTGGAGATCCACTTGCTCCATCTTTGGCATGTTCAGCTTCAGGATCTTTGCTATTTGGATTCTGTTCCTGTAAACCGATATTTTCATTTGAATTTGTGGTATTTCTCGGAGAAATCTCAAGTTCACTATCACTAGTTTCTTCTTCATTTTCCTTTTCAGTCACGGTACTGGCTACTAAATATTGTCGTAAGCTTTCTTTCATTTGCTTAGCTTGATGTTCCTCATTTTTCTTTTTAGACCGTTTCTGAGAGCCGGGCAAATACTTTCGGGGATGCATTTTAATTTAAAATAAATCAACTCAATTATTCTCACAATACGTGCAGATTACAACTTCAAGCATGCTAACGTACGACGTTTAGATGTATTCAAACCACGTGATTCAAAGGAGTCCGGCGGCAACAACAACAACCATTTTTTTCATTTTGACTGTTTCCACTATCACAGAAATAAATCCAATAGTTATCATTTAGAGAAAGACAGAGTCAATGCGCAAATGAATGCGCATAAGCTGCTCTTCAAATGACGTCAAGAGGGTGAATCTTAGGTGGTAGAATGTTTTGGACTTTCATATGACGTGTATTCGGTCGTTTGTTTTGCACTGAATACAATGTAAAGAAAACAATTTGCGTGTCGGCATGTGTTGTAAAAGTACATATCTTTATCTGTCTTCAGTAATGTTTTGATACTAATTTTTTAGCATAAAACTTAAGTAAATCTATCATTTGGGGGCCCCTAAAATTTGGGGGCCCCAGGCCGCGGCCTAGTTGGCCTGTGCGGTAATCAGGGCCTGTGAGCACGCGGCGTACATTCATTCTAAGCAAAGATCCTTTCCTGAAACTGGATTTCATTCACAGTACTTCGTCTTCTCCGATTCTGCTAGGATGTCTCTTGTGACGTCACAGTACCTTTTCCAAACCAGTATTACAGCCCGGTAGAGAGAAACTGCTGTCTCGCGTAGCCCCGCCTGAATCCGACAAAGCATGTTCGATAGACTAATTGTCCTACTGTATGGTCTTTAAATGAGCTGGAACAAGGGATACTTCATGACTGTTCCTTGCTTCTCATTCCGGTGTCCGGAAACTTAATTTGTAGTAGGAAAAGTCGATGTCACCAATGCATTTCAGTTAGCAATGGACACATTCATTATTAGGACCCATTTCTGCCATGTTTCTAAGATAATTTTCTACATCTAACTGTGATGTACTGCTTTCTTCGAGATGGGACACTTCTGCTTAAGATGTTTTTTTTTTTCTTCGTTGTAAAACACGTTTTAGTTCAAACGTGCGCATATTTTTACGTCACATTCACTAGAGAACTGTTTTGTGAACGTTTCATCCAAATTTCTCATTTTCAAATTAGACATAACAACAAGTTGCACGTTAACTTTTGGAGGCCAACATATATTTGAAACATAAAAATTATTAAACGTGTACCTAATTTTATAATTAGTTAATAATAATCCCATAGATCAAACAGACTCTAAACATTTCAATTATTTCTACATTTCTACACTACTGAAAACAAAGAAAAGATAATTTTTCTTTTCTTTGATTAAAGATTACAGTAAAAGAGTAAAATTCAAAAACCCGCTAAAGCCTTTTAATCAGTCATCTTTGTATATGTAGTTAGTATTTTTTTCTATGTTATAAAATTATCAGTCTTCTGGTGCTTTAATTATTACGTAAGTAGGGCACTTCTATTCTAAAGTACATTCATATACACAAAATATGGAATTAAATTGGAGAATAAAAAAACTGCAGTATTGAATGCCGATTATCACCAGATAATGAACAGCTTATTACAATATATATATTTATATATATATCTGAATTTAATGGATTTTTTAAATGTCTGCTTCTGCTCATTTGATGAGGGGAAATATGACGAGGGGGATCTGCAGCCAAGTCAAATATAAAAGAAAATCCTCAGCATGACATTTTTTTAAGTACCAGATTATTCAATCGTTATAAAATGATCGTAACCTGAAGCGTTACTAAAGACGATAACACTCAACTCCCATCGTTTGACGGTGGCAAGATTTTTTTTTTCCTCATTTTTTTTAAGTGTGAAAAAAAATTGCAAATATCACTTTTCCCGTCCTTCATTTGATTTTTTTAAAACCTAGAACGGGGATACCTGGATACCAAAAACTTTCGTTTTACTGTTTTTGTTATGGATTAGGTTTCTTCGGAAACAAACCAGATATGTTTCTGGGGAACCTCTTCCTCAATTAATCACGTTTAGAAAGGCTGGTAAAAAATGTACAGTAATTGGAAGCATTTAGACAGAATGATGACTTTGGATTTAAAAGGGATTACATTGCAGAAATGAAAATTCTATTGACATTTGTTTCCACACGTCTATTCACAACCCCCTCCCCTAAGTCTTGCTAATTTGCTAACTTTCGTTAACTAGCTAATGTTTTTTTTAACTTACGATCAAATTTTTTTATATATCAGTTTTTAATCGAATGGAAATATTTTTTTCTTATTCCTTACTTACATTCATATTTTCTAAAGGAAAGAAAATTTACTCTTATTCAGGTGTCATACAACCTTATTTAACCCTCTTATTCCCATGGTAGCAAATATACTACCATCCTTTAAACCATCCACGCTATTTTTTTACGGGAAAAATATTTCGAATTTTGAAGTTATAAAACTATTAGCTGTACCTTTAATTAATAATAGTAGCAGTTTGGGTCCACAAATGCCAGTATTAATGGATAAAGTTATTAAAATATTTCAGAAGCAACATGATTGCACTCCTTTGTTCTATGATCAATATTTTGTACTATTTTAATAATATTTAATATGAAGAAAAATTAATAAAAGGCTTTTATATGTAAGAAAAATATATGTTTTTTCACTAGTTACATTTTTGTTTAAGTTTCATCTACAATGTTTAGAAGAGTTTAAAATCATAGTGCTACCATCAAATAAAGTATCAAAAATAACTTTTTCCGCAATTTTTTTATTATATTTCTGTTATTTGACTTAAAAGAACATGATTTCAACGAAAAATATTTTTCTGCTTAGGAATTTCTCATAGTGGGCATTAGAGAGTAGACAAACATAGTATTTCTTAAAGGCAAATTTATTTTAAAAAATAACAAACATTTATATTTTAAGATGTATAAAGCAACGAAACTGTTTATTTTTAAGACGTAAATAAAGACGTAAAGAGGCCAGAAAAAATGTTGCTTCGTAGAAAAATATTGCGAAAACAAAATTGCTTAGTAATAGGTGTCCTCTTAAATGTATAAATATCGATCTAAACTGACAAATGGAAAGTATTTTTAGAGTAATTAAGTAACTCCACACAATTAGAAAGCTTTTCTGTAGCATGACGCAGACAACTCTCATTCTCACACACACACAGACACAAAAAACAAAAAAAAAATCTTCCACGCTCCATAAAAGTGGTTGATTTAATATGAATGGTGCAAAATCTGTGAGGCTTTCTAAAAATTATATTTTTAAAATTTATAGTGAGTATAGCATTACCATATTTGCAACTCAATAGAATTTTAACTGAAATCTTTCTTCTTGATGAAAATAGGGAAAATGAAATGGGAAATTTTGGTATGTTTTAAAAATCTGAGCAAGGAGATAAGTTTAAACCAGTGTCACACTACAAAGTTTCCCCCTCCCTATCTACATAAAGTTTCCTATCCCCTTCCTCCCATTTTTTACGAAACTGTTTTATTCATCCCCCTTTATATATTAATCATACGATGATGGATTTGTATAATATATAAAATAAAAATTCATATAAATGCTGACTTTTACCTCAGATATGGATGGTGACCGTAAATTATTCACCCGATGAAGATTTGTTTGAAATAATTTAGAATAAGAGATGGAAGAAAAGTACTTACTGAATTTTTTTAGCAGTTCAAAATATTTTATAGAAATCTATTATGTATTCGAAATTGTTGTTTGGTAATTATTGTTGTCTGGAGATTTCGTTTCCGATAGTTATAGAATAGGCATCACTTTCTTTACTGGTTGACGTCCTTTTGTCGCTGAACAAACAAGTTTATCTGCTCCCATTCAGAAAATAAATAAATAAAAGGAGTATTTTTTTTTAAATTAAAGATTATATCAACGTCATTTCCACATACTTTTAAAATAATTTTTCAATTTAGTTTTTCTATCTGTTGAATAATTTGTAGACACCTAATTTTTAAATACAATGATTGCTTAGGAATATAAATAGAAAATGTCTTTTTTATAGTTCCCTCTGCTCTGTTTGACGGAAGGGTTTGCCTGACGAAGACCGAACGAATTTTCGGTCGAAACGATCGTTACGCCTTGAAGTAACCTTTTATGTGTGTTTTTTTTTCACAAAGTTTTTATTTATTTTACTGGACCAAATGTTATCAAATATCGTAATTGTGTAAAGGTGGTCAGGGAATTTATTATCGGCTAAAAAAAGTTCAAAAATTTAACACCAGGGGCAAGGACATATTTAAAGGTGGGGGGCTGTTGCTCTTTTATCACATACGACATATCGTTTTCTATATTTTAATTACTTTGGATTTTGTCGTCTAAATTACAACGTATTCTTTTTTCCCCTTCCGTGGGCCCAGATTGCAAAACCACAAGAGTAACTTTATTTCTCACATTTCGCTCTTATCAGCTGCTAAAAAAATAATATAATAAGAGCTCTTCGTTCACATATCGCTCATTTGCTGCAACATCGTCATAATTCAAAAATCATTATTTTTGAGTTAATACCACAGGGACAATTGCAATGATGTGAACTTTGAACTAGTAAAGCGTCATTTCTGAGCTTTCAAAATTATCCGCGGTATGGCGATAGTGCTGTTTTGGCACAACTACGTTTCCCCCACTGTGTTAGTTGCAACACTGTATTATCTCAGTTGGCAATTAGCTGTTCTGCTGTAAACTTCATTTAAGTTCTTTAGAACAAGGACATATTTCGTGTTGTGACCATATCACTGAAAAGGTAAGATTACTTTCTATTTTATTCTTTATAATGGAAAATGTATTATTTTAAGATATGATGTTGTGCATGTAAAAATTATAAAGAGTTACGTTTGACTTATTGAATGATGTGACATTCTTGCAGAAAGCTATCGTGTTTATTGCAGTACTATTTGGTTTTAAGGCGTTATTACAAATAAAAATGTTCTTTTTTTAATCGTAAGTTTTAGAAGTATGTGCTACTATGACACTCTTGCTCTAAATAGTCTTTAATACTCGTGCTTTACTCTGGATTATTTCGTTTATGTCAGTATTGTTCTAATAACTTACTGCAATGTAATAATTTATAACAATCAAACGGACTGGCGACAGTTACCTATGAATCTGTGACTATTTTTTACTTCTTAGTGTAATTTTGTTTCCAGTGGAAAAATAATGGAATCAAGTAGTGGAGGCGTAAATATGTTGTTACTCGCTTTGAAAAAGCAAAACGGAAGTACGGGGGAGTGGCAGATAAAGCATCCAACAGTTTCTCCTGAAAAGCAGAATGCAGATTTGTTGATTTCTAAAGAAGATCCTTTAGTAGAAAGTGGTATGTTAATAATTATTTATATATATCAAAGTCATATCCTACTTGCACAGATATATTTTGTTTGCTAATGTAAAATATACATATATTTATATTTATAATAATATATTTATTTATTACAATACATTTTATAACAATGAGTTCTACACTCTAATGCATAATTGTTATATTTTAGAGACTGTATTAGCTGCCACCCAGGCAGAAAAGAGTTTGGAGATTATGAATAATTCTCCTAGAAGCTCAGATGTTGGATCGAGATCAGGTTCATCCTCAAGTTCAAGTTCGTCTTCTGAGGATAATGATGATTTACTTTTTGATACCACCTATCAACCACCCAAGGATAACAGCGAGAGCGACAGTGATGGCGAAGCTAACTGCGAGACCATTAACACTACTTCCAGTTTTTACACCACTCCGTCCCCGATTATCTTAACGAGTCCACTTAAGAAAGGGGTGAAGCGTAAAAGAAATGAGAATACCTGGATAAGGAATCTTAATAAGAATCTGAGAAACAGTGGAAAAGCATACAAAATGCACACTGCAGGCAATAAAGTCCGAGAAGAAAGAAAAATGAAACCTCCGTGTACTGAAAAGTGTAAGTTGAAATGCTCCACAAAGTTCAGCGAAGAGGAACGAATAAAGATTTTTACTTCATATTGGGACTTGGGTGATTTAGCTAAACAGCGACAATTTATTGCGAATAACATGGAGTCTATTCAACCTAAATATCGGTATGAGCGTGTCGGTGGTACCAGGAAAAAAAGAGACCATAATAATGCTTTCTATTTTCATCTTAATAAGAAATTTCGGGTATGCAAAATGTTTTTTAAAAACACGTTAGATATAAACGATCGCCCTATCCGGACGGTACAGGAGAAAAAAAAAACAAAGTAGCATCAGTTTTACTAGAAGAAGATTGCCGGGAGAAGCATGGAAAACAGAAGAAAATTGATGGTGCATTGAAGGAAGGTGTGAAGAAATTCGTAGAAAACATTCCCAAAATCGAAAGTCACTACACACGATTAAACACTAGTAAACATTTTATTGATGGGAGTAAATCGATAGCAGACATTCATAGAGATTATATAGCAGACTGCAAAGAAAAAAACATTCCATTTGTAAACTATGTAATGTTCTATCGCATTTTTACAGAGGATTTTAATATTTCATTCTTTACGCCAAAAAAAGATTTATGTGAAACTTGTTCCTTTAATAATGCTGAGGGTGAAGAAAAAGAGAAGCAAAAAGAATGTTATGATCAGCACTTAGTGGAGAAAGATTTGTCCAGAAAGGAAAAGAAATATGATAAGGAGGAAGTCAATGCTGCAGTGGCGGTGTATGACTTGCAAGCCGTTATGCAAATTCCCAAGGGCGATGTTTCAGTTTTTTACTATAAGTCTAAATTAAATGTATTTAATTTTACAATTTACGATCTGAAGAGTAACGAATGTGAATGTTTTGTTTGGGATGAATCCAATGGACATAGAGGAATTAATGAATTGGGTTCAAGCGTTCTACGGTTTTTGAATGAAAGAGCAGCCTCAGGTGATGAAGACTTCATTTTTTATTCTGATAATTGCACCGGGCAGCAGAAAAATAAGTTCATGGTTGCACTCTATCTCTACGCTGTATCTCATCTCAATATAAATAGTATAACCCATAAATACCTGATCAAAGGCCACACGCAAAATGAGGGAGATTCTGCGCACTCATTAATTGAGCGCCAAGTGAAACGACAACTGAAGGGTGGCCCAATGTACACGCCGGAGTCATTTATTGCTGCAATCCGAGCCGCTAAAAAAACTGGAAAGTCAAAGTTACAGAATTGTGCTTCGAAGATTTCTTTGATATTAAAGCTCTGGCTATTGAAATGGGGCCCCTGAATATGTCGCAGATAAAAATAGCGACAGTTAAGATTCTCCGTGTGGAATGCCAATCACCTACCCTTCTTTTTTTTTAAACATCTTATAAGGATGACAGTTTTAAAACCGCAGATGTAATTCGAAAAAAAAAAAAGATTAAGGATGATATTACACTGACACGCGCATTCAATACAAAACCTAAAATATCAATTACTAAGAAACAAGACCTTCTGGAATTAATACAGAAAAATCATATTCCAAAATTTTATAAGCCTTTCTATGAGCAATTTTAATCTTAGCTGGAGTTATGCCGGTTATTTGAGTATTATTTGAGTTATGCCGGTATTAAGCTATTTTTCCGGATATATATTTCCCGAGAACCTTTACTCTGCCCGAAAATTTCAAGTTCTCCATGCTTCTACTCCAGTTATTATTGAATTAATAAGCGCATTTAAAATTTTGTTGAAATTTGAGGGAAATAGTTTTAAAATCGATAGCCAAATTTATTAATAATATTAATACATTGTTATTTATATTATTAAATAATAATTTTTCGGTCTGTATTTCGCAATTTTTTTCCGAATTATATCTGCCGTTTTAAATTTGCAGATTCGTACTTTTACATTTTGTACCTTTCAGATACCCCAGAACATTTTAACTTCGTAGATTTTTATATTTGTACTTTCCAGATACTCCAGAACATTTTAACTTTGTAGATTTTTACTTTTATATTTTATACTTTCCCATATACTCCAGAACACATTTTTCTTTTTCAGAAATATAGAAATTAAATATTCAGTGTATGTAAAAATTATTATTTCATTTCCGTGTCCTTGGTAATGTTGTCCTTTATTATGTTCAGATGCTAGAGTAGATAATACTGTCATAAGTACAAATTTTTGTGATAGCCGTTCTGTCATGACATTTTTTGTTATCAACAATAATGTCACAATTCTTCTTATGTCGTCTTATAAAACTGACTTTAACAGCAAAAACGTCATAAATCAAACTGAGGGTAATTCTGCTGCTGGGGGGGAGACCTTTGTAGTATGCATTTCAGCCATTAATGCACATCCATGTCATAAACAGATGTTATTCAAACGAATCGTGTAATTTTTTTAACCTTGCATGAAGTTTTAAAATAATAATATGATATTTAAAGCTTTAAATGCATTTTCTGAAAAACCACGATTTTCGAGTTATGACAATGTTGCAACAAATGAGCGATATGGGTCTGCTCTGGCTGAAGCAGATGTGTTTTCTTCTTGCGGGTTTCTCTTCTGTGTAAAGAAACATCTGCTGGCGTCTCGATTGTTCTGGAACAAACGAGAAACCCTTCTACAGTTGTGTACGCTTAACGGTCAATTTTTGTGAGTTGGGCTGTTGGATCTCGGTATGGCAAGGCACTGACTTCACGAGACGCTGGGCAGGGCGGATTAAAGTGCTCTCTGGCGATTTGGCGTGCAGTCAGACTCCTTTGGCAAGAGTCGTTTCTCCGGCTGTTATACACTGCACGCTAGGGGTTGCCGCCCGCACCGCAAGTTGTTTCGCGAAAAACAGTAGAGTTAGAAATTCCATGTTCTTTTCCTAATATTTTTTTATTTTATTTGTTGATTAATTGTTCTAAATATATATTTTAATGCATTTCAAATTGCAGTCTAAAATTACAAATCTAAAATTTTTATTCATATTTAAATGCATGCATTTAAATATGAATAAAAAATTTTAGATTTGAAGGTAATATGTTACGGAAATAAAAAAGAAACAGTGGACAGTTAAAAAGCAATCATCATTTGGCTTTTGTATGAAATTTACATACGACCCTTCTTTATCAAATGTTTAGTCCGGGGTTTTAGCAATTAATAGATATGGATTATAGATGCAGATAAACTCTTCGGGTTTAAACCTATATGTTCCCATGGATGCAGATTGAAGCGAGGACGAAAATTGCATTACTGATTCTTGTAGGATACTGAAAGATTAATATGAGCTAGCAATAATGTGTGTAACAACAAAGAATAATAACCGCTTGTCCTTGTAACGGTAAGAAAGTAAATGTTAAACTTTGTGTAAAGTTCATTTACATATAATCTATATTTATAAAATGCTAAATTCTTTTAATCAAGCACAAACTACTAATTCAATGAAAGAAAAACTAATTCGTATTCAAGAACGATTTTTTAAGACTTTCTTTGGACCATTTTGTTTCAGTGAAAAATTAATAAGGTAAATAGCTAAAAACTTAAAATTTAATGAGAAAGCAAATTCTAGATAATTTTTTTACTGTTGACTTTGTTTTAAACCGCAAAAGATAACCGCAAAAGAACTGATATTTTAAACACACTTTTCTAATGAATATTTTTTGCTTGTAATTTTTTAAAAAGCAGACTTCATGTAATACACAAATGAAAATAGATGTAGTTTACATGCAAATGAACTTTACAAGTCATGACCTGCAGGCTCTCTACTTTACAATGTTTAAATTAGGATAGTTAGGATGTTTAAATTGACTAGTCTCCTTATGCGTCCGGCGTTGCTTCCTAACTTTAGTCTTTCAATGCTAAAGTGCGGAAGCAATGCAATTATTTGAAATGAAAAATTGATGAAACATAACTGATGCAGATCCCATAAATTGCATCAATCCATAATCACCCCACAGGCCTCAGCGTAAGGCAACGTTGAGCGCTCTATTTATAAATCGAAAAGAGCAGAAAAACTATTTCGTTTGCATAGATCAGCCTTTCTTAAAATGTGTTCCAATTTTAAAGTTGAATATCGCTTAAAAATCACTTATCAACAACAGTGCATTTTTCATGTTTATTTCTCTCAATTTATCCTTCATAAAATAATACCTTTGGATAATCGTTTGTATTTTTTTCCATACAGGATGTTAAACTTAAAATAAAATCATAATTTAATATTGATTATCAAACTCACGAAAAGTATTTTTAACCGTATTTTGATTCTGATCTGTGTTTTGGCATAATACGGTAGGTGCACCATTAATTGACATCTCGGCAGATTTATTATAATGAGCTTTTACTTAAAAACAGTTATCAAATGCTGCTATTTACTACTTATTTAGACTTTTTCAATTTATGCTTTTTTCTTCTTTTTTTTACATCCAGAAGGCTCTAGAAAACAGAAATTGAGATTTTAAACGCAGTGAAAAGAAAAGTCTGATTCTCACTCCTGGCTTACTCCTGAAATTAAGATTAGTTCATTATTAATCTGTTTCTATTTGAAACATATTTCTTTTTCGAAAACAATATAAACTGAATTGTTCGAGATAATCCTAACTAATATTATAAATGCGAAAGTGAGTTTGTTTGTTTGTTTATTTGTTTATGACGCTTACACGCCTAAACCGCTGAATCGATTAGGATGAATTTTTGTTTAGGGATAGATGGGACCCTGGAGAAGGTTATAGGCTACTTAGAATTTAGATTTTTAATTACTTTTTTAATTATTAA
Organism: Cheiracanthium punctorium; assembly: GCA_038373885.1. Classification (NCBI taxonomy): domain Eukaryota; kingdom Metazoa; phylum Arthropoda; class Arachnida; order Araneae; family Cheiracanthiidae; genus Cheiracanthium; species Cheiracanthium punctorium. The sequence continues at coordinate 9,148 of JAWZYV010014982.1, read as the reverse complement.
TGAAAAACCGTTTTTACGTCGCCATGCTTGACGAGTTTCGCCCGTATTAAATGATTCATGTTTTGAGCTAACAAGAATGCTATTACTTCAATGAAGAAGCGCGAGCATCTGAAAAACATTAAATACCACGGAAATTATGCCAGTTTTTTGCCAAATCTATCTATCTATAACAATAAAAATGAATGTTCTCCAGAAAAATCTACAGAAAGCAGAGCTTTGAAAATTTGTCATATAAGCCCATGACTTTGGCAAACTGCACCTGAGGTTCAGAATTTTGAAATTTTAATTACTTTTCTAATTATTAATTAAAAACCGTTTTATCACCCGCTCAAAATGATTTATGCTGTGAGATTTCCCACGTTTGGAGAGCGGTTGGAATTTTCCTTGGTACATGTGTACCGAGTGAAGGACAGGTCGGCGGCTCATCAAAAAGATTCCAAGCAAGGTGGACTTACAAAAGGGGAAATTCCACAGCCGCGAGGGGGAACTCGTTGGACATGTTTGCACGAGGAGAAGAAGACAGGCGTGGAGAGAGAAGAAAGAGGTAGTCTTGCGTTGGTACGGGGAAGCGACAGGTCACCAGGACTGCTCTCTGCCGCGTGATTCTGATTTTTTCCGACCTTGCTTCGGAAACTTTTTCGTTGGTGAAAATTTATCGGTGGCCAGCGACCGAGGTATCTGCTGAACTTTTCCAGAGAATAAATTATCAACCCTTATTTCTCAAGAGAGCACTTTGCTCTGGAACGACGTGACACACCAGTGTCTCAGTAAAGACTGCCCGGGTCTTGTTTATCGGTCGGCCAGTGACCGAGGCCTCTGCCGAAAATTGCCCTGAGAAGGGATTCTCTAGTTTGGTTTCCCGCGAGAGCACATTGCTCTAGAACTGTGATACACCAGTGTTTCAGTGACGACAGATATAGTCCTGTTTCTCCCTCAAGGAAATTGAATACGAATGTCTTCGAGCACGTATAAAGCTACCTATTTCTCCAGAGGATTCTAATCAAATCGAACTCAGGTTGACTCCGAACTTTATTTAATCAAGAATCATTTAAGAAAGTTGTAAATAGTGATGTCTGTGTGTGTCTAATGTGTAAATAAAATTCTCGTCTGAGAGAAAACTGTGTGTTTTATCTTCAACACGCCACAATGCTTTTGAAATAAAGCAGAAATTCTATTTGCAGATTTACATGCATTTGAAAAACATGAAATGTTATGGAAATTATGTTGATTTTGCGCCAAATTAAAAAGCATTAGAAAGAAAAGTCCAAATGTGTTTCTTAAAGTTCATAAATTTCCAAATCCTACCAATAATATAAATGTGTACGTTTGTGTGTTTAGATATTTTTGACTGAATCACACAAAACTGGTTGAACGGATTCGGAAAAATTTGTAATGAAGATAGCTTATGCCCTGGCTTGTAATGAAGATATGCTTAACATACAGGCAACCCTCTATGCATATAGCATAAATAATTCTTTTACAAAAACACTCAAAATAATTCTAATGCATTGCGCTCAATGGAAATTTTATAGATACTAAACCGATTCTACAACTTTTTTCACTGATTTAAAGTTACACTATTCCTGAGTATTAATTGTTTGTTTGTTTGCGGATTGACTGCACTAGGGTCCTAGGCCTACATGGGGACTTCCTCTATGGGGAACTTTCTAAGGGATCCTAGCCCGTATTTACGCGAGGTTTTGGAGAAAACCACGGAAAACTGCGAGCAGCTAGGTCGACAGGTGCGACCAGGGTTTCAACCTGGCACCTCCAGCCTTCCAGTTTAAAGAGCAGAACCTCTTAGACACCGGTGGGACCCTGAGTGTTATAGCCTACCCTTTATGCATATATCACAAATAGTTCTTTTACAGGGATACTCATAAGAATTACATTACGCTCTATGTGTATCTCTGTAAGTACTGAACCGATTCCAAAACTTTTTTCACTGATAATAAGCTACACTATTCTTGAGTATTTTAGGCTAAAATTCATGCATGTAGCGCAAATAGTTCCTTTACAGGAACACTCAAAATAATTCTAATACATTACGCTCTCTGGGTATCTCTGTAACTATTGAACCGGTTCTGAAACTTTTTCGCTAATAGAAAGCTGCACTATTCCTGATTAACATAGGCTAAAATTCATGCATATAGCATAACTATTTCTTTTACGAGAACACTCAAAACAGTTCGCAAATACTGTCGTAACTGTATTCCCCAAATGCCTGGAAAAAATCTAAATTTAGTAACTCTGCATACTCTCTTATTTGAAATGAAGTATACTATCTTGCATTATACTTATTTAAAATAAGTAAAAAGCAAATAATATTTAAAGGCAGTTTCTTTTGTCGCAAACATATGTGTTATTCACACATGCTTCATTTTTTTCGGGACCTAACTCTAAAGCCGACGCGGATGAAGTCGCGGGTAGCAGCTAGTACTCTATAAAATAAGTCTGTGCAGTTTATTTTTTAAAAATAAATTTATTTTTTGACAGGGCTGTCAATTTCTGCGTAAAAAAACGGATTTCACCAAAAATTGACACTTACGGTAGCTCTTGTGTTATAGTGAAGTTCATGATAATTGCATCAAATTTTGAATACAGGGTGCCCCATAAAGTGGGAATGGTTAAGTGGGAAATGTAACCTGAAAAAATATCGAGAGCAACGTAAAAAAAGAAACTAGGGTAGATGCACCAGTATTTTAATATTATGCCTCCAGAAAACTTCTCACAGATTTCAAAAACCTAAAGAGGCAAAAACATTTTTAAGAAGTTGAACAAACTTTTAAAAATTAAATAGATAAATAAATAGTAATTAACTTCAGACCCCTTAAAGAGATTGCATAAAAAATGCAATTTTTGCATAGCTTTAAAATTTATTCACTTTTTTTAATCTGACATTTTTCGTTTCAGTCGTTATTGATGATCATGTTACTAAATTTCATTTTATTCTGTAAAGCCGTTTTTTAGAAATTCGAGAACAAACATTTATACGATTTTCGCAAAATCTCAAAATCCCCAAAATATTTAAGACAATTTTTTTAATCTACTGTTTAAATTAATCTATCATCAAACACAATTCCAAATTTCACTCTTCCATTACCAATTTTCAGGAATGGAAGAAACATGCACTTTTTTAAAAAAAATTCGATGCCTATAGTTTAAGTTGAGTGACCGTGACCACCTACCATGTGACCAAATTTCATTTCATTCGCCTTAGTCGTGATTACGCGATGCGCAAACAAAAATTTAGGCAGTCTGAACAAATTTCATTTCGTTTGCTTCAGTCATTTTCACGTTATCGTATTAAAAAATAAGTCGGCATGTTTTTCTACACATTTCTTAAGTGTCAATTACTGGAGCAGGAAGTGCCATTCACTGGAACAAAAATTTTTTCTTAGTGTCAATTGCTGGTATCGCCACCATTAAAACATATAAAAATGCAAAAAATAGAAATTTGCAATATTCTGTAGTAAATTATACGCTACATGAATTATCAAAGTTTATTTAAGTTTTGCAAGCAAAAATTTTATTTAAAGATAGTTTTAGTAATTCCCAATCACTAGTTACTATTCTGCTCTTAAAGTCAATTACTGGTGCACTTACCCTATTATGCGTTGAAAAGTAAAAGCAAACTGGATAACTATTTGAGGTCTAACATACGTGAAAAGTTACTTTTAGTATGTCATTGAAAGATAAATTAACTTAAAAACACGAAATAATAATTTGAATTTCAAAAACGCTCATTTTCCTCTTAACAAGTTTTTTGAATAATAATCACTTTATTACGCACTTGCAAGACTAAAGATCGTCAAAATTGTCGGGCACGAGGGAATTAAATTTCGCACGCTAATTCGTTTTCTTAGGGAAACCCGAAAAATTTTACAAGATTTTTGGAGGGGAAAAAATGTGCTCGGGCTCTGCTTTGAAACTAATTAGAAATAGCGTAAAAGGTTATAAATCTTTGACAGTCAGCAAAACCTCTACTCGACAGTTTCGACAGGATTTGGCACGCGCACTCTTCAAATGTTCATTCAGTCTTATTATGAATTTACCCTGATTGATATTCCAAAAGTCTAGAAAATTGAACTGCGTTTTTCATCTCAGAAGGTAAAGTTGATACATTATCCCTGTCTTTCTTTACTTTCACTTGCGTACAGAAATTCTGTTGCGTGTTATTTTAGGAACTTTTGAATAAAAATAGAGATGAAAGCATTGTTGGTTTTTAAAGGTGTCTGTATCCGTTCTGGAAAATAATTAGATGGTTTAAGATAAATAACTGCTGAGAAAAGTGGAGTTTTCTGGCGATGCCAAGGCTGGAATTATTTCGAACAATTCTGCTGAAAGTATTTCTGCCATCTCTCTTCTCTGCATCATTGTTTGAGTATGGAGACGCGCCAAAACAATTGCGGATACTTTTAATGAATATGTGCTATCTCTAAATGAAATGATAAATTATAAATATATTCAAAAGGCATTCACAATTGAAAAATTTAAACGTACACGAAATCCTCTCGATAACGGACACAATTGGAACCACAATTTATGTGCGCTAATGAGGAGTGTCCGCTTTCGAGGAGTGCGGTAATTAGTGGAGAAATCTCATATACTTTAAAACAACCACAACACCTAAAACAGCCTCACATACCTCACACAGAACGTGAGTCATTAGCAGATCAGAGGGGCAGCTAGATATGTGACAATTGATGGAATTGTAAAGAAGAGAAGTTTAATGAGAATGAGAGAAAAGTTGAAAGGTTGGAAAGAAAAATTTCGTGATTGGTGGAGAAAGAGGTGAAATTTCTAATATCCAGTGTATGTTTCAACTTGAGTGATTGATTTGGAAAGTGAAAATAACGAGAGAGAAATACGAAAGACTGAAGAAAACGCTGAATGCCTATCTACCGCCACTTTGGGAGATGCGTTAACAAACGACCAAGTTAGAATGAAAATCTCAGTGCTTTCACAAGTCTGTGACGCAAAGTTATTACGGAATGGGTAGTAGGAACTATGGTATCAACTTTATTTCCCAATCTAGAAAGCGAAAGGAATGTAGATGGAGAGAAACCTTCTCAACTGACTCTCGACCCATATAAAGTTAGAGGAAGGTTAAGATGACTCGCAGCGGAAGAAACGGAGGAGGACTTTAAAATTTTCTTTGGATTGTGTTTTGATAGGAGGAAAAACAAAACCAGATACATAGAAAAATTTGTTGACTGTAAATTACACCCAAGTGTGTGTAAGAAAGAACATATCTCGCTGATAATGGAACCTGGTTCAACATACTTTGGCCGTATGTCGCGATCTGATTTTAAGAATTTCACTGGAAATTTGGGAGAGTTTGACACGAAATCTATTGATCGTGGAACTAGGGAATGCAATCCCTCTTTTGCGGGATTACGATATCATGGCTATAATTTTCATATTTATGTAAGGTATTGATTTAATTATGAATTAAGATAAAGTATTAAACGTGATAGTGCTTATAAACTTACTTTTTCCCACTTTTCTCTATTAAAATTAAATTTTATTTGAATGAAATGTCAATCCCGCACGAGATTGCGGAATCCCGCGGGATTGACATTTCATTCAAATAAAAATTAATTATAATAGAGAAAAGTGGGAAAAAGTAAGTTTATAAGCACTATCAGCTTTAATACTTTAACTTAATTCATAATTAAAACAATACCTTACATAAATATGAAAATTATAGCCATGATATTGTAATCCCACAAAAGCGGGATTGCATTCCCTGGAACTCTCACATGCATTGGGGGTTGTGGCGAATCAACGAATTCTGGAAATAACAAAGGCGTCATCCGAAATCTAGAAACGCAGTTCTCTAATCTAACTAAATCTCTGCAATGTGGTATTTGCCAACTTCACACCATAGCAAGCAGCCACTCCGAAATTTGCCGTCTATCCATCTATCAGATGATGGTTTCCTACGATCTAAATTATTACGCTTGACAAAAAATGCCACAGTTTGATTTGAAGTTGGGCTTTACATTATTCTTAAAACGCATGCTCCAATAATTGGATGCTTGGGGTGGCATGGGCAGGACTCGGATCGCAGGCACATCAACGATGTGGGTCCTGGGTAATGTAGTTGCGATTGTGGTTGTACTAGAGAAGAGCTGCGAACGTTACTGGCTATTTTTCAACGGGACTAATTCATTAAAAATATAATTTTTGCTTTCTAGATATTTTTGTCAAAAAAAGGTAAAATTTTCCGATATTTTCAGATTCCAAGCTCGATATGCAATTCCTAGAAATTGTTACAGCCCCTTCAGGTTTTGCATACGTCTTATTCATAACAATATACAACTTCTAAAACCTCGGGAGCATCATAATTCGGAAAAGAATTTTTTTGGTCGATTTTTTGAAAAAGTCATATTTTTCAAAAATTTCTAAATTTCAAGCTCGATGCGCAACCCCAAGACATTGTCGTCGAACATTCAAATTTTACACATGTCTTATATCAATTTACAACTTTTAAGACATCAGGAGATAAAGATTTCAAAAAAAAAAAAAAATTCGATCCACTCTAATAATGTAATACTATATGTATATTACATTACACATATGTAAAGGTATAATACTAAGGATATTATTTTTTCTCTATTTTGAGGTGACTTTCCAATGAAAATCGGAAAAATACACCTACAGGGAAATCTCTGCCGAGCAGTTGCGAAAAGTGGAAATACTATCTAGCATCTTAAAAAAGGGGGATAATGCGCAGGCTGCTGTACTCCAATCGAACAGTGTGGAAACCAGCATACTTTTATTTATTTTTTTATCATTTGTTCTTTTTTTATTTAGAAATGAACAGTCAAGAGAAAACGACAAGTAAACACACACACATGTTTGTAAAGAAAAAAACTTTATTTTTTATATTATGTTTTTACAAATTAATTTTTTTTTTCAAATGTACTAATTTTACTGTTTATACATTGTCAACCATTTGTTGGGAAATAAAGTGTTCTTTTTCACAATATTATGCTCTTTTCTTTTAACAGTTTTAGGTCTCGCATACTTTTTCTTAATACCTTTTAAGTGAGTATTCTTCAAAAGTTCTGGAGGGAAGTGGATAGCATTCAACATGTCTTGAAACTGATCAAAAGCAGTGGGTCTTTTCATTCTGTTTCTTAATAGAAAATTGATGAGTTCGACGATGTTAGAACCGGGAATGACACTATTTTCTTCTTTAATTTCGCTCTGAGGAGTCCAGGCAATTTTGTTCTGTACTAAAAAGTTTAATATTTTCCGAGCCGTCTTTTTATGTTTCACAGGAACTGTTTCTGGAACTTTATTTTCTATGTTAGAATCTAACGATTTTTCATCCTCTTGCATATCAAAATTCTTTTCAGAAACTTCTTCTTTTTTAAGTGTGACAGCACTGACGTTTGGAAATGCGACAAATTTCTGTAATGCTTGAATGTATAATTTAGCTTTTTCATTTTCATTCATTTTACGTTTCAAGGTGTGTTGAATCTGTGTATCGCTCAATCAAAATCGCTCAAATGGTCTTCTTCGAATTGTTCTACCTGATCGACAGGTATGAATGAGCGCGTATTTCTTAGCGTGCTCCATGGATGATGGATGATAATAGACTAACAGCAGCAGGGATCACACAGAATGGATAAAAAGGTGTCCCCAACAATTCGCCGACATTTCGAAATTTCCCTTTTAGGACTTTTTTCGGGATTATCCTCTCTCATTTATCTAGTGAGGGGATTGCCGAAGGTGGCTTTATTCCGAGAAACGGACGGGAGTGGGGGGGGGGGGAGATGAAGGAACAGGTTTTAGGAACACAATTTTACAACCAATATCATCGTGTGTTAACCTGCTAGTTGAATGATTTTGCTTTCGAATTAAATTTATAAGTTGATTTTTTAATGTTTTAAATGAAATATCGTTCGAAAGATGAATCAAATATCTTTTAACTATTAAATTATCTGCTTTTAAAATTTTTAGATTATTTTGCAGACAGGCTCACTATATTGCTGAAGTGAGTATGCAAAGCATTCTTGTGCTGTCAAAATATTTTCGGTAGTATTCAGGAGAAATTTTACGCAAAGGAAATGAGAATCGGAATATTTTTCCATTTCCTCCCTAGTCATTTTACAATTTCATTCAATTCAAATAGAAAAAATTTCAAAAAGTCAAAGACGATTAAGAAATTTTTTAAAGGAAAACCGATACCTATTGTTAAATGTATCTGCCTAACGTATCACCAAATTGTCATTCCAATAGTCTAAGGTGTCTTAACGTGATAAGCAGCAAAAAGAAAAAACATTAATTAAAAATTTTTTAGACTTTTTAAAAAAAAAAAGACTATTGAGTAAGTTGAGTTGCTACCTAACATATTTCTAAAATTTCGTTTGTCCAGGCCGTTTTCGAGAGATGCGAACAAATATCTACTTAATTTCCATAAAATCTCAAAATATAATAAAATTTTGAAAACTATTCAACGCTATAGTAGAATAATAGCCTCTATTTTATCCACTTTAGTCTTTATTACGAGGTGGATGGGCAAAAAGAAGCTTACAAAACTTGAACAAATTTTCACAAAAACTAAAAATTCCACTTGGCACATGATTTCTTTTTTTTTTTTTCAATTTCGCCACTCTCATACCCGTGTAAAGAAAACAGTGTACGTTTTTGTAACAATAAAATATCTGTGTGCGCAAAAATATTGATGCGATGATTATCTTTTATTCATAACAGAATTATACGAGTACAATTATATGCTCACATTAGTAAAAGTGTACTCTATTCTTATATAAATTAAGTATATAAACTAAAATTCGCAACGGGACTGAAGATATTCTGGGCAGTTGTAGTGACTGAGATTTCAGTTTTAGTATCTGGAAATTTTTATGCAATAGAAGATAACTTTAATGTAATATTAATGATGTACTAAAAATTCTGAACAAGTAAAGAAAAATAATAAAAGACGTAATAAAAGAATGGAAAATATATAAACCAAAAAAGATTTTTTAAAAATTGACTTCAAATGAACGTAAGCGCATTGCAGTTGATTTATGATTCATAATATTATGCTTTTCTAGATTTATGGAAGTGAATTATCAATCTTTAAACTCTGGTTAAATGAGTCTGAGAGTTCTTAGCACTATAGTGCTAA
>JAWZYV010014981.1:0-78764 GCA_038373885.1 Cheiracanthium punctorium | reverse complement strand
AACTGTAAGATAAGCTATTTTCACTGTACACCAAAGCATTATTTAATCTGTAATTAAATGATACTTTACAAATTGTATCAAAATTAATTAGTGAAAATAAAGTTAAACATTTAATACAGTATATACGGTATCATTTGAAAAATTTCTCATTTGGTATATACAGTAGATGCCGCTTAATGTAATCATGGTTTTTGTTATCAATAACCTCTGGTTCCAAATAAACGAAAAAGTAATTAATGTGAATGCTACATCGCTTAATGTTATCAAATTTTAGGTCAATTTGTTCATTTTCGAAAGATTCAAGGCGAAGTTCATGAAAATCTCATATCAGGTAGATCATTACATAATTTCATAGTCACTTGCATAAATTAGCATGCAATATTGTAGGAGGGGGACAAAATGTTTCCCGTATCAGAAAGAATTTTCATGATTTTTATGGGAGGGGGGATTATTGAACCGCCCCTTGCTCTTAGTAACTTAGGCCTATGTTCACTATGTTAAAGTAAATGTTTTCTGCTGAAATCGTCTATCCACCATTACTATTTAACCCTTTTACACTCATGTCCATAAATTAAGGATAATGAAGTTCAGGCAAAGAAAGAGAAAGAAGCAAAACAAATTTGACTTATTTGTAAAGTCTATTTATTAAACAAAAAGTAAAGAGCAAAAAAGATGCTATATGTTTGACATAATTAATAAAAATTGCAAGTTTTACTCCCTTGACCAAATTTCAAAAAAGAACCTATTTACAAAAAACCGTATAACATGGTTAGTAGGATGGTTAATACGGAGTATGTCTCCCGGACGATGCAATACAGACCTGACAACGCCTAGGCATGCTGAGTATCAAATGATCAGTCTGATCTTGGGGAATATTACACCACTCATCAAGCAATGCACTCCGAAGTTCCTGTAGACAGGTGGGAGGGGGTTGACGGGCTGCAATTCGTCGGCCAAGCATATCCCACACATGCTCTATTGGATTCAAGTCCGGTGAGTATGCTGGCCAATGCATGCGGGTGATATCCTCCGATTGAAGGCATTCGTCTACAATGTTTGCACGGTGAGGACGGGCGTTGTCATCCATAAACACAAATTCAGCACCCATGGTGCCCCGAAACAAACGTACATGTTGTTCCAGAATGACATCCCGATAGATGTGGCCTGTCATTGTTACACTCTGAACATGCAGGTCAGTTCTGGAACCAAGAATAATTCCTCCCCAAACGAGCCATCCTGCACCACCGTAACGGTGTCTTTCAATGGTGTTCTCTTGGTGGTAACGGGTACCTGGCGCTCTCCAGATGAATGTCCGGCGAGAATCAGACTCCAAACTAAACCTGGACTCGTCGGAAAACATCACACAAGACCACTGTTGCGGTGTCCACAATGCATGCTCTCTACTCCAGGTTAATCGCAGGCGACAGTGAGTTGCGGTAAGTGGAACACATCTGACAGGCCTACGAGCATATAGACCAATGTGCCCTAAGCGTCTGTAGACGGTCTGCCTTGAAACTGTCGTACCAGTAGCTGAAGAGAGCTGACGAGACAGGTCTGATGCTGTACTCCGTCTGTTTCTTTTGGCAGTAACTGCCAAATAGCGGTCCTCATTCGGCGTTGTAACTCGGGGGCGACCTGTGCTGTAACGTCTACTCACATTACCATCATCTTGGAATCGTTGCCAAAGCCTGGAGATGACACTCTGGGCGATTCCAAGTTCCTCGGATACTTCCAGCTGGGTACGTCCACATTCCAGTCGTCCGATAATTCTGCCACGTAAAACATCATCCAAATGCCTCCTTTGTGCCATAACTATGCGGTTTTTGCACTGAAAGGCTTTTACAGCGCTTGTGAACAATTTTACTTCTTTGCCACCATTCCTTATATACCCCTCTCTTACACTCTCGTCATTGTGACGTACCATCCACGCCATCTGGTGGTTTCCTGTAATTTGCATATTCTTCTTCAAGATGTGTGTGATCATTCCACAGGTGAAATTTTTATTTTAGAAATCAATTTCTGTGCGATTCTGAATTATCCTTAATTTATGGACATGAGTGTAAGTTAGTTTACATTTTTCGTTTATTATAATCAATCGCTTATAGTTATCGAAATCGGATAGACCCGATTTGATGACATTAAGCGGCGTCTAATGTATGTGCAGTTTTTTCCAAATGGTAATCTTAAAATTCCCCTTCCACCACCACAAGCATGGATTTAAAGTATTTATACTTTTCAGGTACCTTTATCTTGAATACAGATCCTTAAAGTTGTCTAACTTTATTTTTTCCTATACTAAGTATACATACATGCGACTTTCTTGATGAGTTTGGGGCATTTACTGTGAAAAAAAGCATGTCTAAACAATTTTTGAAAAGTATATTTAAAGAAATCACTTGCATTACAACTTTACTGTTTTGTTTAATGCAAAAATAATCAATAATCTAACATTTACTATAAAAATTTTTGCTTTCAATTAAATTATGAATTAAATTGACATTTTCTAGATGTTCTAGACATGAATTTTTTACATAATTTTAGTTTAATTTTTAAAATGTTTATTACTTGAGTTCCAAAGAAAATGTAGCTCCAATGATAAATAATACTTGTAAAAAGTCAATTTTTTCAGGGGAAGAAGAAAAATAAATTCCACCACTTCATAATTTCCGAAAATTTTACATTCACAGTCAATACTTATAGATATATATATATATATAATATAACATTACCTCTTCAAATGTTTTTTGAAAAAGTACACTTTTCAGTGTTAGCGTGCTTCATCACTTCACCGAGAAACATTTCGGCATCTTCCTCTGAATTCATGTCAGATTTAATAGTAACATGTTATGATTCATCGTCAATAACAAGTTTAAATTGCGGCAGCGTATCTATAATACGCTTTATAACTTCTTTGATCTTAAATAAATTTAATCAAAGATTAAATCCTAAATCACAACACAATAAAGGCGTACCAAGCAAGCGTTATGGAGGAAAGGAAGGCATGCAGCAAACTAGAGATGGCCAATGATTCGATGAGTCGAATCAGTGATTCGAATCTTGGTACTGAGTGGCTCAGTCTTTACACTCACTATCTACTGATTCGAATCTCAAGCCCTCAACTGCGGGGAAATATATTCCAAATGCGAAGGGAAGGAAAACTTATTTTCCCTTTGCGTTCCCAGAGATTTTCCCTTACTCTTTCAACTCTTTTCGACTCTTTACGACTCTGAGTCGATAGATGATTTGAAACAGCAAATGAGTGGGTGTGGGTGAGTTGGTGCAGCAACGAATCTTTACTGATTCAGTGTTTCGCTCTGTTTCGGTGATTGTATACGATCCTTGAGATTCGTTAGTTTTTCGAATCTTCTATCAACTCAGAGTTGAAAGGAGTCGAAAAGAGTTGAAAGGATGTTTCATTTAATTGCAGTTTTTTTTCGAATCTTCTATCAACTCAGAGTCGAAAAGAGTTGAAAGGATGTTTCATTTAATTGGAGGTTTTTTTTTTTCGAATCTTTGGTGTTTCATTTCTTGGTTGGTGGTCGGATTTAAAGTTTTATTTGTCTGTGGGTGTGGAGTGGGTCGAACATCGTTTGCTTTTGGCAGGGGGCATAGGCGTTACTTCCTAAGGGCAAGAGGGGTCAATCCTCCCCACCACCGAAAAAACAAATTAAGAAAATTCAAGTATCAGAGCTATTTATAATAATGATATTTTCTACAATCGGAAACATTTTGTCACCCCATCCAAATATTACATGCCAATTTACGCCAATGCTCGTAGAAGAGCAGGGGGTGTCTCAAAGTTGTTTAAACCTTTTTCCTTCGGGGGGGACTCCCTCCTTCCAACTTGTCTGGCTGGTTTAATATTTGTTTAAAATTTAATGAAACATCCCTTTTCTACTTTTAACTTCAATATATGTCCCCCTGCCCCCACCCTCAAAAAAAAAAAAAAAAAAAAAAAAAAAAACGGAACGTTAAGTTTACATGGTGGCGGGTTTTCATGTGAAGGGAAATAGAATGAAATAAAGTTAGGATTGTGCTTGTCACTTTTAATGAAGGATACAGGGGTGGTATTAAGCGCTCTCACAAAAGGACTTTGTAGTAAGCAAAATAACATTTCGCTTTATTGCTGCAGATTTCGTTTAAGATATTTTTTTTACCTTGTTTGCCATTTAAGGGGAATGATTTTATTTTCTTTCGTAATTCAGAGAAATGCAAAATAGGGTCTAAAGCAGTGGCGTAGTTATTGTTATTGACAGTGGCGTAGCCAGGATTTTATTTCGGGGTGAGCTGGGTATCAAATTTAAAGATAAAGTTCAATTGTAAGCTAAGTAAAGGGTCCCATTTTTTTTTGGGGGGGGGGCAGCAGCCCCTCAGTGGGACTGAGCAAAAAATCGATAAATATCGGCATATCGGTTTTATTTCAACATCAAATATCCTTTAGTCCCATTTTCATTTCAGTGAAATCTCGAATTCGATAAAGGTCAAAAACACAGGCCGGCCAGGGGCGTAGCCAGAAATTTTTCATGGGGGGGGGGGTTATGACTACTGCAACTCATATATATGTATACGTGTGTGTGATAATGTAGTGAAGAATATACATTATGTATGGCAAAAAATTCCTCAGGGGGTTATTACCCCCCTAAGCCCCCCCCCTTGGCTACGCCTCTGAGGCCGGCGATAAGAAAATCCTGAGATCAATACCAGCTTGTGATGCTTTTGCTACTGCTTTCTCTCCGTTAATGACGATGCCGGATCGCGGAAAAAACAGCTCCATGGTTTATTAGTCTAATTATCATAATTAATTAACGTATATCTCGGAAACTATCCATACCGGAGCGCGTTTTTATTGATTCTCGACCCCCACTAGACTCAACACCCCACCGACACTTAAAATTTCGAATGCTTTGACACCAAACTTAACCTTTTAATCTTACAGGCCCAGGGGGTCATACGAAGCTCCCCTATATTTTCAATTTGAGCATTTTAAACGCTAGCCTCCTCCGGCGACATCTCCAAAGTCTGGAAACCGTCCCAGAGCCAATTTCTACATGTTTGCAGTCCTTTTAAGCCTCAATCATGGTTAATTAGTCTAATTATCATAATTAATTAACGTATATCTCCGAAACTATCCATCGGAGCGCGTTTTTATTGATTCTCGACCCCCCCTAGACGTACACCTCCATCGATACATAAAATTTCGAATACTTTGACACCAAACTTAACCTTGTAATCTTACAGGCCCAGGGGGTCATACGAAGCTCCCCTGTATTTTCATTTCGGGCAGTTTAAACACTAGTTTTACTGGAGCAAGGAGAGAGAGAGAGAGAGAGATGCTAGCTGCCCGAGAACTCAGCGGAGAAGAAACCCGATGAATGGGTGAAGGGTGTTTAAATAGTACGGCTTTCGGTGCAGAGAGAGGGAAAATTTCTTTAGTTGTTTTATTGATTCAAGATTCGAATCATTGAAGTAGTGAGTGAGTTGAGATTCGAATCAGTAAAATGAGTCGAACCGCCCATCTCTACAGCAAACCATGTGCTTTGATGCAAACCGAGGCGAGTGTAACCCTGCAGTGAGATTGGCGAAAAAAAGATTCTGACACTGCGACAACAAAATTCGCCAAGATTACCCATCATGCAATTTCCAGTCCGCATTTTCTAAATACGCTGTATGGTCACCTTAACAATGATTGATTTGTCCCCAAATTCTTGCTTAAAAATATGGTCACCTTACGGTTAACATCAAAACATTCCAGTTTGAGAAACTGCTCCATCACAATTTGTTGGACGCCAAATATTTTTTTTTTCTACAATTAGTTATTAAAATTGTACTATTTGCCAATTTCCAAAAACAAATAATGTATTGCCACAATATAAGAAAATAATATGACAAGACCCCAAGCAAAGTTGAGGGCGCATGCTTCCAGGCACTTTGAAGTTAAAATTCCAAGTGTCGAAGGGCCTGTTCGATAATTCACCGGTTGGTTATGCACTCAGAGTGGCTATTCGGACCGGCCGGTGCGGATAGTTTCACGCTATTCGGCCCGTTCTGTAGTGCTGCCATCTATATTTAAATGTTTGTACGAATAAATCACCAATAATTTATTTAAAATTGTATGTTTATTTAGACCAAAGAAAACGAATTTCGTCCACAATTTCTATTTTTAAAATGTATATTAAAGCTTTAGTCTGAAATGAGCAAGCTTTTCAAGGTATGAGCCTACCTTCGGAGGACTTTTTTTTTTTTTTTTAAGTAAAAAATTTAATGAAAAATCCATGTTTAAATTAAGATGAGGTATAAAAGTATAAAAATTTAAATGCCCGTTAATGAAATTCAGTGTAAGCTTTGCAATAAAAGCAATCTTAAGTTTCCGACAGGATTGATGATTGGAAATAGAATTGAATAAAAATTCTTTTATACGTATTTAATGTACGTATGACGTTTTTTTATATGTATGCAAAATTATCAAATGAAACAAACAATTTTGAAAATTTTTATACAATATCAATCTTAACGATCGTCAGATTCATCGGAAATAATCTTCGCTTGTTAACTTTACTTATGATTTTTTGTAAATGGCTTTTACCTATATTTTTATGTAAAGTATTATTTTTTTAAACATACTTCAAGTTTGCACATATATATAAAGCTTTGGTTTAATAAAATGTAATTAATTTTTGCATAAGGGGGAAGGACTCCTCCCGCCGTGTTCGTTTTATTAAAATAAATTTAATGATGCAAACAAATACAATTCTAAAGAAGCAGTACCTCACGAAAGCAGGGCCCGATTATGACCAACAGGAGCCTCGGGCATTGATGGATTTGAGGGCCCCATCTATGAAATTTGTTTTATTTTACATAAAATTTTGATATAAAAAAGAATATTTCCGAACAACATTTGAAGTTGGGGGCCTTGGGCAAAGTCCCGGTTTGCCCATTCGATAATAAGGCCCTGCACGAAAGTATCATAAATATAATAAAGTCAATAAAAAACACAGAAATATTATATTCTGCTCCATATATTCAACTTTTTGAACCAATCATGCAATTAAACATGTTTAGCTTTTCGAAGAATAATTCTTTTATTTTATTTATTATTTTTTCCCTTCTTTACGCGAAACATTGGAAAGAGAAAACCTAAAATGAAGGCGATATAAATTAGCTTATTTATTTATATATATTTCTTTTTATTTTTTGCAACCATGCTCATGTATAAATGTTTTTGGAGTGCTGTAACATAGCTCAAATATAATTTTCACAGTGACCTTTTGTGTGCTAAGCAGATAATATTTTTGCACTTATTTAATTCAACAAACTAGTGTCGGGTTTAACAATATAAAAAAGGGTCAGGTCATAAAATGAATAATTTTTAATTTTAAATAGTTAAAAGCATAGTACATTTTAGATTTTAAATTTTCTTAGTTACTTTGCATTGCGCTAGTTACAAGTACAGTTGTACACATTTAATAAATTTTAAAAATGTTTCCCCTAATACAACATATTTCCATAAAATTTTTCTTTTTAAGTTTTATGAGCAGTTTGTCCTATGACGTGAAATGGTAAAATGAGTAAGTATTCTATTAGATAAATTGTCATATTTAAAGAATATTAAGCAAAATACTAAATAAACAGTGACGTTATTTTATATATTTTACAGCACTTGTATTTTAGTAATTAGCATTTCATTTGTTCTATTTATAAATTCAAAACATCAAAAATTGGTTCTGAGAATTCAGTATCATCAATATTGTCACCAGTCATTCAAGTATTCTAGCCTACCGCGCGGCTGTCGATCGGGAACTTTGGGTGGTTTTCTCTAGATCTCACGTGAATACGCGTTTGAACCCCTTAGAAAGTTCTCCCCCAAGGCATCCCCTAGACAGATTACCCTACGTGTAGTGTTTACCTTAAATACACAATGCAGTACAATGTATCCATTCATTTTACTATCAAATGACCAAAGAGAATTTGGCACTGCGAAATATTCATAAAAGTACTGTATAATCTGTTTTGTATGGTTATGTACTTGTAGCGTTCAGCCATTATAAGAACGGACTAAGATATCCTCCTCCATTTTTCCACGCACATACACTTCTTAAAAAAAATAAAATTAAAAAAAAAAGATATTATACAACTACCAATATATCAAATTAACTATATTGTTTTACTAAACAAGAACAAGGATCGCTGATCATACTGCAATATAATAAAATTTCGAAATAGAGTACTCTACACGTTTGAGTACCATCTCTTATCTTTCATATGTACCCTAAGTGGTCGGAAAAAAAGCGCACAATATTCAAGGGGTTATTTTTTTAGATGAGTGAGGGGGTGTGTGTGAAATAATAAATGTAAGGCAGGAGTGGGCACCCGAAAGGCGCAAACAGAGATACATTCATGTATTTTGTATTTATCGCTATTGAAAATTGACATTCAGATAACGTTTCCAAGGAGAGTGGTCTGATTTGTCAGTACACACACTATCACTATGCACAGTATCCCGATGTCCGTCCGAAACGCTTTATTGCCCTTTAGCTTTCGATGAAGGGTTATTTTTTTTTCTTTCTGTATTGTGAATTTTTTGTAGCAGTGCTATTGTGAGTGTTTTGTATCACACTGCTAAAATTTTTCAGTACATGTGTAAATATTTCAGACTGTAAAATTCTCTTTTACTTTTATAGCTGAAGAAACCATTATAAGAGAACAGTAGTTAACAAGATTTTAAAAAATAATTTCTTGATATTTTATTTATTTATTTGCGTAGCAAAGCATAAAAAATGCATGATTTTTTTTAAAGTCGTGCATTCGGATTTTATCTGTATTTTGATATTTTAGTAACGTATTTTTAATGAAAGACTGCGGTAAATAAAGATTTGTTTTTAAATCAGGGGCGTAACTAGGTCTAAAACTTGTTTGTTTCTTTTGTGTTTAAGCTAAACCTACACGAGGGGTATTTTCCTAAGGATGGTTGCCTTGGAGGAGGACTTGTGTAGAGTAGGGCTTATCCAAATGTACACACATTATATTTTCTATGCACATTTCATAACTTCAATGCATAAATGTACGTTATTTAATAAATTATTTTAATATTATTACTATTTATTAAAAAAATTATTTTAATATTATTAAATTATTTTACAGCACTTGTATAATATGAAGAAAAAATCATTTTACTTACTTTTTTTAAGTACCTATAATTTACATGTTAAGTTAAATATTTTAAAATAAATTACTTTTTTATATTTATTTATTCATTTTTAAAAAAATTTTTTTAAGTAGGAAAACTTACAAAAGCATGTTTCTTAGAAAAACAATCAAAACATCTTTATAGGCAAAACTAGCAACGTTAAACCTTCCTTAAACAAGATAAAGGCAGAAATTTAAAGTGATTTTAAAAGGTAAAATAACACAGATTACACAGTAAAATATATATAACTTGTATAAATATACTAGTTTAAATATACAGTATTAGTTCAAGAAACCATGTATAGACTAATGGCACCGTCGGTGTCGATAGTCTGTAGGCTATCGGCACCGACCGGTCCGGATAGCAACGGCCTGGGGATATGTAAATATGAATTAATTATTCATAGCATAGAGCCAGGGCCACTTAAAACAAGGCGACCATATTTCTAAACAGTATTTTGGGGACAAATCAAGCACTGTCCTCGAATCCAAGGAAAACGTGGGATATTTGATAAGCAACACGCGCGGTATTATGGTGATGATTAATTTCGGTTTCAGCTTCTTTGGACCTAAGGGATTATTTATCACCGCTACCCCCCGCCTCTTCTATAAATAAAGCTGTTGCAAAAGAAGCTAGAATATCAGTCATTAACAAATAATAGCTTTTTATAAATAAGTTTCATCTTCATTGTGAGATTTCATTTAAAATGTTAATAATAATTAAATACTAAAAATAATTAAAAATATTGTACTTTAAAAAGATGTGGGAGGTTTTTAATGAATATTTGTACTATTTTAAACTCAGAAAACTAAAAATCAACTCTATGATGTATTATTTATACAGTGTTTGCAAAAACGTAATAATTTTAGAACGCTAATATTCTTTTTATTAACAAAGTTTTGAAGCGAAATGCGATATCATCGTCTTCTAAACCATGTATTTAAATATTAAAAAGACAATAACTCATTCCGAGCGGTTAATAATGAGAAACAGTAATAATAAAATGGATACTCAGTGTATTTCAATGGGAGCTGGCGGATGTAAATACCGCCAGCAGACGAATTTTAGCCTCGAATTCAGGAACCGTGCAAAATGTCCATTACCATGGGCGCGTTCGAGAATTTATCGGTCGTGCACCGGTGCACGACCGATAAATTCGTGCCTTTCCGAACGCTCTGGAAGTAACCGCGTTCGAAAACGTTTCGGTCATGTAGCGGTTGTCTGCTCAGCGTAACCAGAATGACCCTGCTAGTGAGGTGGGTTATTCCGGTTATTAGCGTGGTGTTGCCAATGTTTATTTTTGTTTTCTTGGCTTGGAGTCGGATGTAGTGAGGATGACCGAAACCGGTTGACAACCGTGACGTCACTTAACCGAAGAATGACCGCAACCGGCAGCACCGGTGCATATCCGACCGGTGAATTCTCGAACGGGCCCCATGTATACCCATACTTTAAATCTTGATTGAGTTTGATACTTGAAAATGAACTCTAATAGCTCTTTATATCAATTGTGTATTCTTATTTCTAATAAATTAATGGTAATTAAAGTATTTCATTCATTTATGAATATTTGTTTAAACGAGAAATATGAAAGGAACAACATGTCGAAATATTGCAATTTATTCAAAATTTAACTCTTGAAATAATATTTGTATTTTTCAGAAGACATTGTTTTTTACATTGGATCATTTTGTGATAATTTTTCATGAAACTTTGTACATCCTCTAAAAAAAGTATTCGAGTGCAAGAAAATTTTCGTACGTCAATTTCAAGCATGGTTCTTCATGAAAAGTGATTAATCATTAAGAAAACTGAAATGGGGAAATTTGGCTCATAGTCGGATACTTTTATTGAATGTCTGTACACGCTACACACATAATGACAACAAACGTTCTCAGAGATCGAATTTCATCGTTTCTCTGAGAGATGGCGCTTTTAGTTGGTTTATTTTTCTTATTTCTTCAGTTTTTTCTGAAAGAAATAAAGGGCCCGTTTACATGTGCAAAAATGCGGAGTAAATCCCGGGACTTACACTTGCTTTCTACCCCGCTTCCCCTACTTAGGGGGAAAAATGCGGGGTAGAAAGATTCCTGGTCGAAAGGAGGGTTAATGCAGAGTCAACCCCGCTTTCCCATGATGCATTGGGAGTTTTTCCGTGTACTCCGCTTTAACCCGGGATTTTCCATTTTCACATGTAAACGGGCCTAAACTAAACGAAAACTTTCAGGGAAAAAAAGTACATATCTTTAAATTTGGGGACATTTGAGGACAAAGTATTTTTGGGGACAAAATGAAAAAAAGATCTATATTTGGGGACTGTCCTCGAATTTCGAGGACGTATGGTCACCTTAACTTAAAATCACTTAATTCAACGAATGAAAAGTAGATGGCAAACGTGCGTGACGTGACAAACCAAATCTGAGCTTTGTGATTTTGTTTGTTTGTGATTGAGACAGTAGCGTAGCCAGGATTTTATTTCGGGGGGGGGGGGGCTGGGTATCAGATTGTAAGCTAAAGTTCAATTGTAAGCTAAATATCAAATTGTAAGCTGAGTAAAGGGTCCCATTTCGGGGGCCCCTCAGACCTCGCTCAGGCTACGCTCCCTGGATTGAGAGTATTTCTTGAAGTTTTTGACTGCCATCTCGAGAATGGTCTTATACCCCTGAATATCCGTTTGAAATTACATATTTCTACATAACATTTTTTAAAAAAGAATACAACAGAAGTACATACTTTGAACTTTGAAGACACCCCACTGGAGGGGCGAGTTTTTGGAGATTTATGGCGAAAAGCTGTTATCTCACTTGTTCTGGGGAGAAGTACATACACAGAAGAAAAGGAAAGTGATGACCATGGGTTAATTGGATTCCAACCCAAGACCTCACCGCTGGCAGGTGGGTGACAGAGATGGATGCGGAAAAATAAATTAAAACTTGTGTGTAAAAACACATAAAATATACTTAAATGGTTGTGAAGGCCGTTATGAAATCTAAATCAAAACGCTGTTATTTTCAAGAATATTAGTTTTTTGAAAAAAAAAAATCTCTCTGTAGAGAAATACATACAGATGAATGTGTTTGTGAGGGATTTTACAATATTATGATCTACTGATTAACATTTTGTGTTAAAAATGCAATCAAAATTTTAATACAGTTATTTTTAGCAAATTCACACTCTATCACCTAAATGATTGCGTACTCTCAAGGTAATCTGCGTACTATTTAAGATTATTTTGCGTACTCTGGAGAAAAAATATTCTGGCAACGCTGATTGCCGAAGTTGGTCGGTCGGAAACATTTTCAATTCATTGGCATCACTGCTCTCGAGCGCGCTAAACAAAGGATTTGTTCGAAACCAGAAGTCTTTGTGAATTAGTTAATTTTCTTGAAGAATTAAACAATATGGTGCGTACGAAGGCTGATGCGTATACGAAGGGTATGTAGAACGTTATCTGCATCTTTACAATATATTGATGATGATATTATTGATATTATGATTTCATTTTTCCTGAAATTTTTATCTCTGAATAATGAACTAAAAATTTCATGTTGGTTAGTGTCAATGTTGTAGAGCTGAAATTTTTTTCTCTGGAACGCATGACTCCGCGGGAGGAAGAAACAAGTTTTTAACCACCCTTTATAAAACCTGCCTTTTTGTGTCAATAACCAATATAAGATCCCTTGTGTAATTTTGAGAACAACTTAATTGACCCAAACAAAATTTTAGTGTAAACCAATGTAAAAACTTTTGGGTGAAGATACTTTATTTAAAAAAGTCCATTCTACCTATCCAAAGTATATAATAAAGCAGGAGCAATCCCTTTAACAATCTCTTGGGGAGGTTGTTAAAGGGCCATTGTCTGATCAGGTGGGCAGGCACAAATTTCATTGTCCTCAATGCTACTTCCTCGTTTAACATCTGTATTCCTTTTGTTATCGACATTGATTCTGAGAATCTAACAAGAATTTTTTTCCAGCAAATAACTAAGATTCACAGCAATTCTAATAATCTTATTTGAGTTTCGAAACGCCATTCCGGCTCACAAGACAGTACCGGAACGTCGTTACGTTACTTTTTTGTGTTTTACGGTGCATTTTTAGGTCCCACTACATTCCTGGCTAGTGTACACTGTAGTTAATTGAAAACCAAAAATGGATGATTATTTTACTGAATTTATAAGTTCAAAGAACTTTCTTCATTTTCATATTCATGCCTTTTAAAAAGGCATGAATATGAACTTTTCAGAACAAAAAAGTTTTTTGTTCTGAAAAGTTCAATCGTAAAAAGCATTCTTACGTTTTAGAAATAGAATTTAGTTACTCAGACGTCATGGGTGCCCATAGGAATTTTTCTGGGGGGTGGGGGGCAAACTTAAAAAAAAATTCTAGAGGGGGGGGGGGCAAATTTCAAACTTTTAACAAATTTTGTTCTGGTTTTGCCATTTGTTTACATTATGAGACATTAGCTTTAAAACTCTAAAGGGGGCAAGTGCCCTACCTTGCCCCCCCCCCCTTATGGGCACCCATGTCAGACGTATGTTTCCCCTGAAAGTTTAATTATTGCAGAAAGTGTTCTTATGTTTTAGAATGCCCCCCCCCCCTATGACAAGAACAAAAGACAATTTTGAAACCAAAACAATAAGCAAAGAAGTAAAAAAAAAAAAAGGGTAAATGAAGAAAGTCTGGGCTCATTCAGATCTTTGCTTCCCAGTAGTGCTCCCGCAAAGTTGTGGAAATAAGTGCGAGACAGTGTTAAAGGTGGGTTCAGTCTATAAGTTGTTGAAGATTCCAAAACTTATAGCTTGGATAAGGACTTATGCTTCTTATCTCTGCTTTCTTGGCTTGGGACATACCACCGGTATTTGAAAATAATTCCTAGAACTCATTTGAAGCATGCCAGAGTTGTAGACCACTTAGTGGTAGGCATTACCAGGGTGCATCGTAAGGAGGTGGGCCTACATTGCACCCCATGTTCTAGAATGTAGTCTCTCGGTTATTTATTTCCCCTGTAAAATTCAATAAAATGTCTTGCATTTTCACGCATGCATACTTGTTATTTTTTATTCTACTACTGTTTGACGTACATAGGTGAATGTAACGAATATGCTTGCTCAATCTAGCGTCATTGGGTTGTTAATTTGCATTTGTGTGCATGCATTTTTATTAGAGATGTGGGGAGGAAAATTTTCGACTATGTTTTTCTGGAAAATTTTCAATGTAAAAAAGGCAATTTTTCATGGAACATGTTTGAGCTTTCTATATTTTCTTTTATTAGTCAATTTCTGTACTTTTAAACAAAAAATAGAAGTCATAATTCTAACATTGTAATCTACATGAATAAAATTTAAGTTTGATTCTGTTTTATACTTTCAAATTCTGCTTCTTCTGAGCATGACCTATCAAAGGAATGCACAGACACAATATTCTCTGTTAGTAATTCTGATTTAGATTACCCCATGCCTCCAGTTCAGAGAGTGACCCAGAAAGTTTATAGAACAAATTGTGATTAAAATATTCAAAATAATATACAGTGCACTCCCAGAAATTCGCACAGCTCGGGGGGAGGGTTCTTGCAGATTTCAGGATTTTGCGGATTTCAGGGTATAAACTTAAAACAGTATTTTTACCATAAAAATGTAACTTTCATAAAACTACACTTAAGAGTAAGCAAATTAAAAAATATGATGACAACAAATGAAATTATTCATTACTATACCAAAATTATTTATTATGTTAAAATTATTTATTTGCAAACATCTTTGTTTGCAAATGTGTAGTTTGCTTTAACACTTTAGGATGCTCTAATCTGAGTTTCTTTTGAATATTATACATAACCATAATTTCCTGGTCAGTGATACATTTTTGTTGTTCGAGAAATTTTAAGTACCCAATAATAATCATTCATTAAAAAAAAAAAAAAAAAAAAAAAAATCAGTTTCTGTTTCAGAATCTGTGTCAGAATCTTCTGTTGTTGGCTTTATCACACCTTGTACAATTTCCTCGTCTGTCATTTGAAATTCAACAGGTTCATCCTGATTGAGCATCCAATCAACAATGCTCTCTTCATCCATATTCGTTCCCCCACATTTGCTCTGGGCATACAGGAGTAACTCGTTTGCCTTGTCCTTAGCCAAATTATTCCTAAATCCGCTCCACTCAAAGTCATCCCTTTCTGTGTCAATGAATAAAGAAGATTGCCATAAATTGTGCCAGGCATTTACTAATGTGGCTTTTGAAACGTAATCCCACGAAATCACTTATGGAAAATCGGCAATTCGCTAACATAAAAATAATTCACTGTGATGACTAATGATGTCATATTCGCTGTTAAATTTCAATCTTAATTAACTGTGAATTTCACTGTTTATGTTTGCATACGCATGCGGATTTCTGGAGATTGCGGATTTTCGGGAGTCGACTGTATATGTATTTTTTTTTCCTGAAAATTCTTATTGCCTAAATTGTTTCTTTACAAAAAAAAAAAAAAAAAGGAAAAGAAATCAAAGCTAACATATTTTTATAGTATTTTTTTTTTTTTTTGTGAAATGTGTTAGAATAACTAATTTTTGGGGATAATACCGTAAGCGGGTGTCCATCGCCAAGGAAGATGCATCGCCAAAGCTTACTATATGTTGTAAACAGTCCTGACAGCCTTGCCAATCGAGATTAGCTAATCGGCAACCCTTCCGGCGGAGCTGTGTTGTTTTATGATGTCATGAGAAACTAGTGTGTTTGAAGGAATTATATGATTGGTTGAAGGAATTTTAAGGAGTTTAAGTGGAAAAATAACTGAACTTGAATTAGCCGGGAGTGGAAGTTGTGTCGTCTGCTGCAGTTTTGTATTTTATAATGGTTATTTTTGAAAAGTGGAATTTTTGCTTGTTTTTATATTAAATGTAGATAATTTGTGTAGAGCTATGATGAAAGTTGTTCCTTTATACGTTGAGTTGTTTCTGATTTCTTATCAAGTGAAATTCGACAAAAATTTGAAAATGTTTGTTGTGAGTTGTGAAGAATATGAATCGAGCGTATGTTGAGGTACAGTTGTTATGTTTATTTCAATGCTTTTGATGGAATTATTTTGTGGTGAATGGACGTCGTTCATGAATAAAATTTGAGGTATGTGGTGCTTTTATTTATTTAAATGTTTATTCCTTGCTTTACGGTACACCGGTGTATAGTTGAGAATATTTATGGTCGTATGTTTTTATAATTATGTAAGGTTTTTAGTATGGCATGTTATTTTTTGTGAATTGGGATGAAAAAATAATTTTTTTTAAGGTTTTAAAGGGATGGTTAATTTTATTTGTTATCTGGGTTTGCTTCTGATTTACAGAATTCCCGTACAATTTTTAGGTTAAATATGAATAAATATGTAAGGATTTTTGAGTTTGTGATCAGATTTGATTCTATTCTGATTAATAGTGTACAGGGATCACTCTAGAAATGAAAAAGGGCTGGGTGCACATTACAGAAAAAGGGCAGTGTTTGGGAAAAGGGCATATCATATAACACAAAAAGGGCAACTTTTCTAATTGTCTACAAACACATAAGGGTAGCTTTTATAAACATACTTTTATGTCCGAAAATGTGTTTTCTTAATAGCAATTTTTTAAGCAAATGATTAAACAAATTTTGAAACCAAATTTTTTCATTTAATGAAATCTACACTTTTACAAAAATTGTGTAAGGCATCCATTATGCTTTATTTCAACAAAAAAACAAAAAAAGCATTAAAAAAAATAAATTTTGTAATCGTAAAATAACGGGAATCTGGTTTTGCCGACAAATTTTTAATAATTACGCCAATTTTCAAACCCGAAAATGACAGAAAACATTCCATTTTAGATTCAAATTTTATCGTATTCAGCGTCACTGCAACTTTTCTCTCTGTATATATGCTAGTCTGCAACTAGTGGAGGGGGAACGGGACACTTGCCCAGGCATAGTGCTGTTACGCCAAAATTGAAATGGAAAGAAGGGAGCGCCAAAACAAAGGTTTGTCCCGGGCAAGTTGACCTCTAGCAGGGGTCAGTCCAGGTTTCTTTCCCAGGGTCCTATTTTTGTGAAATTTTACCTAATTTTGTGAATTTTTTCTATTTCTGTGAATCTTTTCTATTTCTGTGAATCTTTCCTTATTTTGTGAACTTCTTCCAATTTTCTATTTCATTTTTGAGCAAGAAAGCAATCACGAAATAGAATTGAATATTTTTTTTAAAATTAAAAATAAAATGGGTATAGTTAGTTCCCTTAAAAAAAGTTAGCCAAACTGAATTATTCCTGTTCACCGAACATCCGGGATAGTCAACCTGGAACAATATATTTTTTTTTTTTAATTGATTAAAATTAAAAATATAAAGCTTTAAATCTTTTAAGTGATTAAAAAATAGATTTTATAATAAACGTAGGCCATGGTAGTTTTGATTTTAAATTGCAGGTACTAAACACTTTTATTTACACCCCAAATTCAAACTTTAGTAATTTTTAGATATTACAATGTCTGTCAGTTTCGACTGGAAATATTCTTAATACTAAAGATGTGAAAAATGCAATTTTTAAATTTAATTAAATTTCAACAATTGAAGGGAAATCAAAAATAAGTTGCAGATAATTATAGATAGGAGAAATTAGCTAACATTATATTTTTTAAAATTAATTTCAACTTGTACCATTAAAGAAAAATTACTTGTCAGTGTACACAGAATATCCCAAACACATTGACCTGGGGTTTTATTCCTTAAATATTTTACAGTAAATCATAAATTTATGTTAAAAAATGGGAGGGGGGGGAGGGGTACAGAATTTTACAGTAATGATTATAATTTTTGGAAGATTAAATATAAATAAATACAAATGTACATTTTTATATGGTCTCCAAACAGAAAATTCCCAGTCTGTAAGATGTGCCCATACATTAAGTTTAAAAAAATTAATTAAGTTATAAATTTTCAGTCTTCTGTCATTTTTTGCTCGCTACGGCCCTGCCTATGCCGATAGCATTTCTCTGTAGTGTACCCCTATGACCGCTCTTTAAAAAGACATTAAATCCCAATAAAATCACTCCTATGCTTTGTTGTTCACTCCCAAGAATGAAGAAATGCAGTATTACACTATTTCTACACCCCCCCTTTTTTTTCCATTCTTGAGCAATGATTGACCTATATTTATCCCATTTCACATTCCAGAGTGTGAATTCTCGACCGATTAAACAGGGTGCGGCACCCGGCAACCCTTTAATGTCTGGCAGCCCTTTTTCTCCCCCCTATGGTTTGGTATGTCAGTCCGTTTTTCCATTCTTATTTGCCAAAACTTTTTCTCCTTCCTTACCATACAGTTTTCCTTATACAGGAGACAATACAATGAAGTCAAAATAGACGTTTAAACGACCCTTTACAAAACAGGAGGTATAACTGTTCCTTCAAAAAATTCCAATCAGCCTTTTTTTTTAAAAAAAAATACACCCAGATAAAATGCCCTTTTATAAATAATTATATTTTCTGTTTTCTTTCATTTGCGTGATCTGAAAGATGCTCCTGGAATGTTTGTTTTTCAGCAATGTAAAAGGGCCATCTGGCACATTACGCTTTCAGTTGGGGGGGGAAAGAAGGGAGTTCAAAATGATTTCCCCGTAAGGATGTTATGTTTGATAAGTATGCAGTTTTGAATTAGTAAACAATAAGCTTAGACTTAGCCACATAAATCATGGCAGCTTCCGTTGTTTTGAAATGGATGTTATGCACTCTTGCAAGTTGTTCTTAATGATTGCTTTTAGTGTAATCATTGCATGGCCTTTCTACTTCAGATTATTGGTCATCAATTTGGCCCCGATGTCTACCCGAAATTCGATATTTTCAAGTAGTATTTCCTGACTGCTGCACACCCTGTCAATGAATCATTTTTTCCTATTCTTTTTAGTACACCGACGGGGAGGAGTGCGTAAAGGGGGGGGGGGTCACCCCACACTTCCGGAATTGTCCTTGTCTTGAACTTTCTGTGCAGCCATCCTTAAGTTTGGATGAATGTGTTTTGAAAATCTGAAAAAAATAAACAATAACCAAGTGGCGTTTATTAATTACTTACAGCATTTATAAAACACGGTAAAGCGCCATTTACAGTAGGAAATAATTTATTGTTATGACTACTCTTCTGGATGACAGATTGTTTCTCAAATGAGATATTTTATGACCTGAAGCTACAGTGAATGGTTTAACCCTCTCAGGTCGGGATGGAGAAGAGCGGCGACTGAGCAGATGCCCCCCCCCCACACACATCATTGATAAGAGAATAAACAAATCAACTTCCTTGTTGTTGTTGTTGGATAGAGGCTTTTTTGGGGTCTAGCCGGGACCACGTGGCCCCGGTCTAGACGAGCGCCAGCAATGGTAACAAGAATCATGAAAATAATGTAAAAGAAGCTAACAATTTTATATATTGTTATTCAGTTTCAACTCATGAAATTTATCAGAAATAATCCTTGCTCAATAATTTTGTGTGTGCGAATTCTTTTTTCAATGAATATTAAATATCTTTCAATGTACTTTATTTTTTTAAAATACAGAAGTAATACCAATGAATTATTGGCATTTTTAATGCTTAAACTAGTTCTTTTATAATGAAGGTCCTTTCACTAGCAGAATCTAGAGTCTGCCTATTTTTTAATCTGGTCCTCTGCATTGTAACTCTGCAGGTTTACAATAAAACACTGGTTCATTTCGGGAGGGGGGGGGGGTGCATAGTGAAATTTAAACTAGCGCTTTGGTTTCCAATATCACTTCTTGAGATTTTTTTTTAAAAGCTTTGTTACTTCATATAGCTCTTATAATTTATTGAATTTTTTGTGAATAATCTTTTCTTTTCTTTAAATAAAACAGCTGCTGTGAAGGCACCACGAAAGGCCTCTTCTATAGGTGGAGGAAGCTCAACTCCTAAAAGTAGTGGTTAGTAAACTGCTTTATACATTTATTATCTTATTGAAAATTCCTCTTTGAACAAAGAGGTAGTTTCATATAAAATCAGCCAATGATCGAACTGTCATGTCTTAGATCTATGACTTTAGGTGTAGATTGCTGCTGGGTCATTCCATTTCAAATCAACCAATAAATTCCAAAAATGTCACCCACCGTCTCGGATTTCTTTGAAAATTTTTATAAATGTAGCCATTAGTGTTCTAACTAACAATATAAAATTTTACTTCAATATCTCTAATACTTTTTAAGATAAAAATTATTAAAATAATGGGAAAGTGGCCATAAATGGCGTTTTTGCATACACTTATTTTAATGGTGCTTTTTCAGATAAAAAATCATAACTTTCTTTATTTTCAATATATTAAATTGAAATTTATACCAAAATGGTCACAAAGGTTTGGGGATTATAGAAAAAATTAATTTGATAGTGCTGTTTAAAACTGGAATCCCCTAAAAATTCATAAACTTTGTTTTTTTTCAAAAAAATTTCATAAAAACAATAATTTTGCAAAAGCTGTTTCAGAAAAAGGCACAGCTCTTAACAAAGCAAACTATTTTTTTACTTACATGTAAATGCATAAAGTAAGATAATTTAAAATAAAAATGGTGGTATTTTGAGTCCTAATAGGTTAATTTAATTAAAAACCAAATACTTTGATGATTTTTCTTAAAATGTTATGCTGCATGCAAATGTTATTATAAAATAATTATTTATTTATTTAATTTTAAAAAGCACTTATTTTATTTAAAAGTTAATAATGAGTTAGTTATTTTACTTAAAATTTAAATTATTTTGAAATAAATTTTTTAAACAAAATCGGAAATATATATAGTTAACATGCATCAAAATTTTTCTAGCTTTTTTTATTGTCAACTACAAATTAAACATTTTTCTTGAGATTCACCTATGTTTTGTAATGATACATTATAACATCTTCTAAAGCTTCTTGTTTTGAAATTTGTGACAGTTTCATCGCTGCCAGTTGCCAGTAGATACTTTGTCACTGGTATCACTGACAGTTGATACTTTGTCATCAATCTCAGAAATAAGTTTGTTTACGTTCTTCCTACAAAAACTACATATTATTTTGTCCAGGAATCGATTTTTCACAGTTCGGCAATTTGTTAATTACCTCAGATAAATTTAAATTAATGGTTCTCAAACATTTTTTTCTCTTTCTTTTATGGCACTTAAACGGGTCAAAACGTGATGTTTGAAGTATTTCAAATTTATTCCAATAAAATAATTTGTGATGTTCACAAATATTAAGTAAAAGCTCAGATTGTACATTACTTCAAAAACTTATTAAGTTCAAGTCTGAAGGGCTTAATAATGCTGAACTTGATACAGTTTCTACTTGAGTATAAGTCCTTTTATGACATTCAGTTCCATTTTCTTAGCTAATACTAAAGCACGTTTGGGAATGTTCTGCTGCCATATTAAGTGGAACTGATATTCAATACTATTAAAAAAAAAAAAAAAAAAAAACATTCTAATTTAAAGTCTTTCAATTAGATAAACAAAAATGAGCTTATATATAAAGCTGAATAATTTAGCTTTAGATTATTGGTTTAACTCTTTAAAATAATTTCAACAATCCCAGAGAACATCAAAAACAATTCCAAATTACTCAAAGAACATCTTCACTTAATCAAAGAAAGGCAAAACTGATTCCAATTCTCAAAGCATCTGACCAAGGAAGAGATATTCACACATGCAAACAAGAGGGTGACTCATTGGAAGAGGGAGTGGACCCCACCCCTTTAAGTCCGCTTTCCACATCGAGAGGGAGCCGCTCGCAGCTTGGCCAATTATCACGTGTAAGCAATAAATTTTTCGCACTGCAGAGAAAGAGATACTTCAGACAAAAGGTAATTGGGGACTGTGGATAATATTGTGGTTTCACACCCCATCTATTGTTCGGTAGAGGACAGCATATGTGTCACCCAATGTAAAGGCCTCTGCCGATAACCAGAGACCGTCGCGGCTACAATGTATTTGAGGGGGTTTGGAAGCGGCGACTGGCAGCGACACATGGGGTGTCCTCTACCGAATAATAGATGGGGTGGAAACTACAAGCGTAAAAACCGCAATATTATCCACGGTCCCCAATTACCTATTGTTCGAAGTATCTACCCCTTTCTTCTGAGTGCGAAAAATTGATTGCTTACAAGTGATAATTGGGCAAGCGACCCCACGACAGTCTCTGGATATCGGCAGAGGCCTTAAGCCGTGGCCAAATATCCTCCTTCAAATACATTGTAGCCACAGCAATCACTGGGTGTGGGCAATGGCCTTTACTATCTTACACTACTCAGTATCTCCCCTTGCATCTTCTCAGATTACACCAGCTCCTTACCACACAACAAACAGAAAGCATGTGATCTGATCTAGTTACAGTCCAAAAGCCTGTTGACTGAAGAGACTACTGTCATAGTTCTTTTAAACTGATGTAAAAATAAACAAAATTATGATAAAAACAAAAGTTTTTAAAATTGTTTTAATTATAAATCAATATAAATTTTATTTATAAATAAATAATTGTTTTATATATAAACAATATACAGATATGCTTTCTTCATGCCTCAGGCAATTTACACCCCCCCCCCCCAAAAAAAAAATTACAGAATTGGCGGAGACAACATTTAAATTAGAAAATTTTCCAACCATGCAGCACTTAAATTTAACTAAATTTCTTTTTCTGCATGTTTCATTACTGTTAGAATAACTGTTCCTAAAAGTGCATAGTACAACTTCTGAAGAGATATTAAAAAAATCTTTGAATCTCTAAATTAGGATAACTTAATTGCATAAAAATAACTTAAAAAGTTGCATCATTTCTGGGAGAAAAAAAAAAAAAAAAAAAAAAAAAGCCTGTTTCCACTTTTTCTCCCTAACCCCCATTTTTTTATTATTTGTTATTGACACACTCTCTCTTTTTCCTTTTTGCTTGAACTGATTAAAAAAATACTGATTTAAACATTAATAAACTATTTTAACTTGATTTCCTATGACACACAATTAAATATAAATAAATACCAAGTTTTTAACTGACAGGTGAGGAGATTCCCATTATAAACAAAGCATTGTCTACATTAAAAATAAATAAAATTAACATTTATATTACTGATCTAAAATAAGTCAGAATGAGTGTAATTCGACTTGTAGTTGACAATAACAACAACAAAAAAAAAAAAAAAAAAAAAAAGAAAGAAAGAAAGAAAAAAAACTTCCAAGTTTTGACGCATATTTACTATATGTATAATCAGATTTTGTTTAAAAAGTTTTATATTTTAAAAATAAAAAAATTAAATTTTAAGTAAAATAATTTTAACTCATTATTAACTTTTAAATAAAATAAGCACCTTTTTAAATTAAATAAATAAAAAATTATTTTATAATAACATTTGCATGCAGTTCATAACATTTCATAACATTTTAAGAAAAATCATCAAAATATTTGGTTTTTAATTAAATTAACCTATTAGGACTCAAAATACCACCGTTTTTATTTTAAATTATCTTACTTTATGCATTTACATGTAAGTAAAAAAATAGTTTGCTTTGTTAAGAGCTGTGCCTTTTTCTGAAACAGCTTTTGCAAAATTATTGTTTTTATGAAATTTTTTTGAAAAAAAACAAAGTTTATGAATTTTTGGGGGGTTCCAGTTTTAAACAGCACTATCAAATTAATTTTTTCTATAATCTCCAAACCTTTGTGACCATTTTGGTATAAATTTCAATTTAATATATTGAAAATAAAGAAAGTTATGATTTTTTATCTGAGAAAGCACCATTAAAATAAGTGTATGCAAAAACGCCATTGATGGTCACTTTCCTATTATTTTAACAATTTTTATCTTAAAAAGTATTAGAGATATTGAAGTAAAATTTTACATTGTTAGTTAGAACACTAATGGCTACATTTATAAAAATTTTCAAAGAAATCCGAGACGGTGGGTGACATGGCCTGGTTGATTTGAAATGGAATGACCCTGCTTGTATTCCTTATTTTCTAAATTTTGCTATTTACTCAATATATCGGGATTCGTACAGTCATTAAAAGTAATTAAACTCACTAGTTTTGATCAGTCATAAAAAAACAATCCTTACATCATTAATTTTAACTTGGTTTTCAAACAAATCTGAAAAATAGTTTACGAAGTATAAATCTACAGGAAGAATGTGCCAATCGCACCAATCTGCTACAAAAGATCATTTTGAGATACTTTAGTGTCAATTTCAAGGAAACTGCTCCAATCCATTTCCCTGAAGTACTCCAATCTTTTTCCATCATTCTTAAAAACAAATATTTTCCTTTGACCTTTGAATGCCTATGTTTAAAAACTTCTAATACCTTAAGAGAAAAAATTCACCCCTATTTTAAATTTAATAATTTTAGTGAATTTTTTACCAGCTACTTATAGTAGTTTATAAACATTATTACTTACTAGTGTTCTAATTTAAAATGTTTTGTTTAACAATGCATAAAATATCAAAATTTGCTTTAAGAATTATTATTTCATAGACTTCTGGCTGAATACTGAAAAGAAAAAAAAAAAGTAAATAAACAAAAAAATAAATTGCTCATCTTGTAGAAATAATACTTGAAATAACACAAAGCAGTGTTTGCAAACAGCAAATGGAAAGAGTGTTATAGCCACATTTTAGATGACAGATCTCATGTCTGTAGACAAAGAGACTTCAAATTTATCACTTAAAGAAAAGAGAAGGCCCTAACTTGGTGGACTTTTTTATGTTAAATTGTCCAAAAATATTTTTTATGTGATTATGATTTGTTTAAATATGAGTACTAAATGCTGACGTTTTTATGTTGCATTTGTAGTTTCTGTTGTTAGTAGAGTTTTACATCATTGTGGCTTGAGAACAGAGTGCATACATCTACAATTATAGTGTTGACTCTAGAGCAATTTAGCAGGGTGCAGCACCCGGTGGCCCTTTTAATTCATTTTTAGCATCTGAAGGCCATTTTTTCTGTTTTTCCATGCCCCTGCTTGACATTTTCACTGCTATTTGTCAACATTTCTATTTTTCCCGTTTCATAACATTCGCACAATCAAGCAAAATTTTTATGCACCAAAAACTACTTTTATCTATTGTAAATTTTATTAGTGACTTTGGCCCTTGAATTAGTTAAAATGTGTTTCCTAGATAGAACATAGAACTCAAAAGCAGAGGCATAGCGAGGATTAGTGGCACCCGGTGTGATCATTCAGTTTGCCGCCTCATTCTTTCTAAGTTTTGGAATTGTTGCTGCCGCCCCCTTTCACTCCCTTATCTTTGTTTTAGCTTCACCCCCCTCCCCCATATCTATGTCTCTTATTGGCAGTGCCAATCCTAGACCTTCGGCTGCCCACGTGCAAATTAAAATTGGCCTCCCCTTTTCTTACAAACCAATAAAATGTTTAAATAAATTGCTATCAAACACTTTTTAAAAAATGTATGGAAGTGTAAAAAGTATAGAATGGATGAAAATCAAGTTAAAGTTCGTATTTTATTTTCAGAAAAGTACAATCTACAACTACAATAAATATTTCCGATCT
The DNA here is from genome assembly GCA_038373885.1 of Cheiracanthium punctorium. NCBI lineage: Eukaryota > Metazoa > Arthropoda > Arachnida > Araneae > Cheiracanthiidae > Cheiracanthium > Cheiracanthium punctorium. The sequence goes on along the minus strand of JAWZYV010014981.1, from coordinate 53,049 downwards.
TTCAAAAAATTATAACAATATTTTTCGAGCTTTAAGACAGGCAAATTCATTTATGACACCTGAAATGTCTAGCACCTCACAAATGTCACTTTCAACTGAAATAATAGCCAAATTCGTAATCCTTCCTTGTGAGATTGTAGATCTTAAGTAATTTTTAATCAAACTCAATTTTGAAAAGCTTATTTCACCTGAAGCAACACTGATTGGTCTAATCAAAAATAGTCTGAGTGCTGTAGATAAATTGGGAAAATATGATGTTAAATCTTGACTTATATATGATTCAAAATTTCTAATGGCTTTAACTGGCAAATATTTGGGAAAAGATCTCGAAAACATAATAGTTCACTGTGCAATTCTATACCATCCGAGTCCCTTTCTATTTTTCCATCTTTATTTATTTGAAGTTTAATGTCCAAATCCATAAAACTTTTTTTTCAAATTGTCACTATCTTCAGAGTTAAACTTTAGTAAGAAACTGAATATTGAGAAACAGCTTTCCAACAAATCGAAATGTTCACCTACTGAATTGATGGAAATATGCAAAATTTGAAAATAAAAATTAATCTTAAACCCCTTTTCAGAGTCTGTAACATCTTGCACTACGTCAATGCATTACATCCCATTATAGCTACCAGTCTGGTAACACTTTTCCCAGGACACACTAACGTTCAATTGAGGACGGTGATTGGCTGCTGGGTCATTCCATGTCAAATCAACACAATTTTGGGAAATTTTCCGAATTGATGTCTCAGATTTTCATGATTTTTTCTCATGAAGTCCCATTCAACAGCTTTAAAATGAGACCACTCTCAGCTTTATACCATCACTGGTTGCCAGCCTATAGGCATCTAAAGGTGCCAAAATATGAATTTTTTTCATAAATTAAATCTTTAAAAATTAATAACTTCAAAAATAATTGTGCTACATAACTGAAATTTGGTATTTTTTCATAAGTCAATGATATATTACTGAATACCAAAAATTATGAAAATCTGAGACATCAAGTCTGAATCAGTGTGTTGATTTGATATGGAATGACCCTGCTATGAAAAAAAATCTGATGTGGACAACACATGACTTCCTTGCACGCATATTAAATCAAAAATATTTTCGGCACACTTCATCTAAACTTATTTTGTTTGAAAGAGATAAAACATCAGTAATAGTAAGGTTTAGCGATTTCTAGCCAAATATTTCGATATCGCCAACCTGAGTTCAGTTTGAAAGACTTCCTTCTCACACTTTATTTGGCGATATTTCATCAAAAGCCAGCAAGCTTGAGATAGTTTGCGAGATTTTGGGGATACCCAAAGTAGTCATTGACCACAGACTTTCAATGAATTGAATGCATTTACCCTTTAATGTATTTAAAGTCATTTGGCTGACCCTGTAAATAAACTCCCAGTCGATTGCAGTCAAAAAAATATTGAAAACAGCTACATATTACAATAGTTCTAAATACAAAAGTTCAAAATTCTACGGGTTAAAGTTTTAGAGTTTTACAAAATATGAAATAATTTTTGGTGCCAAATAAGGCGAAATTTCGGTGAAACTCACCAAGGTCGACGCCATGTGGCGAGATTTTAAAGCATGGACCAAACAATGACTGTCTACAGTTGTGTTATATTGAAGATGTCCATAGACATTAAAGTATTGAAATTCTTTTCGGTGGTCCTGTAAATAAACTCTCCAGTAGATTGGAACCAAAAATCGAGATGCACAACAAGATGTTACAACAATCTTATATATGAAATTTCAACATTCTATGACTAATAGTTTTTGAGATTTGAGAGTTAAATACATACACATGTACACCAAAAGTCGCCAAGCTTGGCAACTTTTGAACTATAAATCATAAAGACACTTTTTTTAATGGAGAAATTCATTTTGTAACTCTTAACTGCATATATCACTTCAGAGTCGTTTGAAATAGCCCAATACCTCTAAAATACGCTTTAATGAATTTCGGCCAATAGAGCGCAATGTATTTCGAATCTTTTGGGTGGTGCTGTAGATATAAACTATCCAGTCGAATGAAACCGAAAGGAGAGGTGCACAACTAGATGTTACAAAAATCCTTTAATATGAAGTTTCGACATTCTACGCCTAATAGTTTTTTAGATATGCGAGTTTAATGAATTTTGGCCCATAGGGTGTAATGTATTTCGAATCGTTTGGGCGGTCCTGCACATAAACTATTCATTCGATTGAGACCAAAAGTGGAGGTCATCGAAAAAGTTTTTAAAATTAAATTGAGGTAGTCAAAATCACTTTTTTTCGTCGGAATTTGGCCCCCAAAATTTTTCGGGATCTCATTACTTCCTTATACTCCGTACAAGGAAGTAAAACGGAATTGTTTCACTCCCAACCGACTCCAGTGTAGCGATGCAGCTTGAGCGTTTTAAGCCAAAGCGATCTCAGGCAACTCGGAATGGTTTGTGGGTATGTGAAACACTGCGAGCAGCTGCTTACGGTTTAGGGTAATGTTCACCTAAAGTTTGTTTGTTTGTTTCTTTAAAAAAAAAAACATTTATATAAGGTCATATTTTTTAAAATGTTGGTTGATAATCAGTTCGCCGCCCACGTATGGTGCACCATCTTGCCCCCCGCTAGGATCGGCACTGCTTATCGGTCATTCAGTCTGCCACCCCATTCTTTCTAATTTTCAGAGCTGAGTTCTATTTATGCCACCCACTTCCACCCCTTTATCTTTACTTTTAGTTTGCCTCTCGGGGCACCCCCACCCCCCTCGCTATGCAACTGCTCAAAAGTGCCCTAAAACAGAGTGCTCTGTTTATTGAATTCCTGCCCTGCAGCCTTTTAGTTCTAGAATCAGCACTAAATTATTTTTCGCTTAATAGTACAAAAAATTCATTACTTGACTACTAAACCCACATTCTTTTAAAATACATTATGTTAATAAAATATTAATTGATTGGTTCAAAGGTCATGACAAAAGGGTATTAAAAGTAATTGCTGAGCATAGTCGAAGGCGGAGTAAAGCTTAGTGATAGAATTTTGCTACTTTTGTTCACTAACTCCTCCGAGGCCTTTTATACAATCTTAACTAAATTTGGCACAGTCACAGTGGCAAAGGCATAGATGATACTAAAGCGAGATGGTAGTAATCGGTCAGTGTCATTGAGAAATTATCGCTGAAAACACTTTTCCAAAAGATTTCACATTATTCTATTGTTTTGCATTATTGAGGCTGCATACATGAGTTTTTTCTTGTATCAATTTGTGAAAATAATGCTTGATTCATCTTGAGGGAATAAACAAGTAATGTAACTATCCTTAGTAATTCCTGACTTCGGCCTGACATTGTGTCAGTCGTAGTTCTTTAAGTGTAACTGTAATTGTGGAAAGAAATGATACACATTTCTGAAGACTCGTTTTTCAATTTCAAGCCCCTTTTTATTATTATTTTTATTTACATGTATACAAAATCACTTTAAGACAATTTTTGAAAAAAGTATTCTTAGAATTGTAATTAAAAAATGGGCAATTTCCTAGGAGCTGGTACCGACCCCGAGTAAACATGGTGACTATCACTTGGGGATTAGAGATCACTAAGCCCCAGCGACTATCAACAAATGTTTTGAATGATCTGCAAAAAAAAAAAAAAATTAATTGCACATAAATTACATTAGCAAGCAGTAAAAATAAGAAACTTCAAAATAATTCATAAGTCTTCAACCAGTGCTTCATTTTTAACCTAAAAAAAGTTAGGAAATTCCATAACTCGTTGTTTCAAAATAAGAAAACTGTCTTGTATTTTTTTTCCATTCTTGAGAGTGAACTACAAAATATGGGACTGTTTTATTGGGTTTTAATAACTTTCAAAGAGCAGTAGTAGGCGTGGGGTGCACTATAGAGAAATGCTTTCGGCAAAAGCAAGGCTGTAGCCAGGAAAAAAGGATGAAATGCTGAAATTTTGTGCATCACCTGATTAATATAAAGGCCACATTTTACTAACTGGGAATATTTTTGTATTGGATTCCACCTAAAATTTTTAATTTATTTAGATTTAATGTTCCGAAAATGTTAATCAGCATCATAAAATTCTGTCCCTTATGTCTATGATCAGTATTTAAGAAATAAAAGCCTTAGCCAGTGTTTTTGGGACACCCTGTATATACTGTCAAATAATTTTTTTTAAATTTAATTGGCAGAAGATTTATATGTACATTTTAAGAAATCTTCCTTTATTATTTATATAAGTAAGCTGCGCATGTTTATTAAACTTGTGTAAGTTGTGCAATATTCAAGAACATGTGAGCGAGCACTCAAAATTTTCTGAATTTTGACCTCTACCAGAAGAGGTCGTAATTTCGAGCCAAAGAATTGAGACAGCTATTTAGGAGTGAGTACTTGGGTCAGTCAATCCAACATCAAAAACAAAATCTTTCATCATCAAACATCTGTAAAGGGGACATCATCTTAATTGGAGATGATGTGAAAACTAAAAATGCAATGGATATCCGGCAAACATACTGCATTCAGCCAATATGCTAGATAATTGGCAGTAGTCTGATATTACAAATATCCGGCTAAAATTATATACAGAGAAATAACATAAATACCGTATTTTCCGGTAATAATGCCGCGGCGTTAAACAAAATTTTTCTTTTTCGGAAACAAAAATGTGGCCAATATCTGGGTGCGGCTTGTAAGTAGTTCCAAAGTTACAGCTGATTGTTTAACCCCCCCCCCCCCCCCCCCGAAAAAAAAAAAACACCTTAAATCTGGTTAAGGAACAAAATAATCCATGATCTTTTTGCGTTCCTATAAAAGTCTCGCATGGTGAAAACCCATCACGGTGTTTATGTATAGTAACATTTTTCAGGAACAAAAAACAGTACTTTGATCGGGCATCGCAACCAATCGCATCAAGTAACTCTGTATGCCATATTAGGAATAACTCCTCCCATTTTCCCCCTCCAATATTCGCCAGCCTATGGGCCTATGGCCATTACCTATGGCACGCCCATTACCTATGGGCGTCTAATTATATTCTATGTTCCAAATCTTTTTCAGCATTACAAAATATGCATATTTGCGTTCGGCAACAACTAAACTTAATTTTACTTCACGTTCTTCGTTCGATTTTATTCATTTTATTAGTGTTCTTGCTCCGATACTGATTATTTTCCATTATGTTTTCGAACAATTCTAAGCGGCGAAGTTATAAGCAAAGTTTAAATTAAACGCTATCTCATTAGCAAAAGTGAACGGCAATAGACAAGTAGCATGAGAGCTGAATGTGGATGAAAAACGTGTAAGAGAGTGGCAAAAGCAGGAAGAAATACTGTTGAAAATGCCGAGAGAGAAACGAGCTCAACATCGCGGACCGAAAGCACAGTGGCCAGATTTGGAAAAAGAGCTTTGTGACTGGATTGAGAATCAAAGGGAAAATGGTCGATCTTTATCAACTGTTTTAATAAGAATAAAAGCGAAGCAGATGGTAGCAGAGAATGGTCTGGCCGATTTTAGAGGTGGACCATCATCCCAAACAGCACAGCAAACTTGCGGAAAAGAAGAAAACAAACAAAAAAGAATAAAACATACAACTGCTGGATAGCCAGCTGAAAGTTTGACTGGATATTCCGTATCCATTATCCGGCCAAAATGATAGCCGTTGCATCACCAGCGAAAACATCTTCACTAGCCCTTCCCTTAGCTCAAGTCACAGAGCTGATTCCCGGAAAGGATGGAAAGGTGTGAGTCATGAAATGAAAGACTCAAAATGGTGTTTTGTCCAACTGTATTCAGCGGGTTTTCCCATTGAAATTACAATGCAATAACTTGCCTAATTCTTCTAAAAGTTGTCTTTCTCCAATTGCCATTTCATCTGAAGGTGGTCCTGGTTCCAGCCAGGATAATGAGGAAGTAATGAAAGCAGAGATCATCCTAGGATGAAAAAGGGGCAGGGTGCTAGTCCTTAAAAATGGGCAATTTAAGCTTTCAAGGGCACATCAGAATATAAAGAGGCACTATATATATATATATATATATATATATATATATATATATATATATATATATATATATATATATATATATATATAAAATATTTAGAAAATTTATATAGAAAAAACCTCCCAAGCCAGTCATTGTTAAAACAAAAAAAAAAAAACACTGTAAAATGCATTGTCCTCATCAGAGGGGGAAATGCACAAATATACACCATAGGTTTCAGAGCCTGAGATTTTGCCAAGGTAATGTATTATATTCAAGGCTGTATTTTGGAAGGATTGATTTAAAAGTATTAAAACAGTTTAAAGATATTTATAAAAGTGTACTATATTAATTCGGGATATAAACTGTAACAGGCAAATCTCAGAGGTGTGACTCCCCCATACCTATGGGAAAGAAAAGAGAAAAATTCTTTTACTTACAAATCAAAAAAACGAAGAACAATTAATGCAAATGTGCAACAAAACTAAAGAAACACGTTAAACTGTTGTTCCAAAATCCTGCAATTCGTTGTTTGTTGCCTATCCAATCCGCGTGTAGAAGATCTGTTGCCATTCATCAACTAAAAGCACGTCCCTGAGGTTCTAGTCTGTATTAAGAGCACTCTGTGGGCTTTGGTGCAATTGTGTCATTCGTCAAGAGATTTCTACTACGCATAAACAAATGAAAATGTAAAGGAAGGATTAAAACCAGGGATTCAGGCTATTATCAAAACTTTTTAAATATCTATTAATGAAATCTAGTGGAAAATTATTTGTATAAAATAATTTGGCTGCTAATAAATATATAATTTAAAAGATGTTTATTATTGCATAATCGAAAGTATCTGATAAGCTGGTTGATTAAAATGTTAGCAAATACTTTTTTGTGAATATTTGATGACCAATGAGGCAAAGATATAGCCTCAAAATTGAAATTTCTTCTTTTATCAAAAATGTTTATTTGTAAAGTATTATTAAATAAATTTAAATCTAGATCTAAAAAGGTAACTGAATTAGAATTAGAGTAAGCTGGCTTGAGGTTAAGTGTGTTGGGATAAATTAAATGTTTGATATCATTAAAGTTTCCATTGACGACAAGAATGTCGTCAATGTAGCGAAACACTGCAAAATTTAATGGATGGTTACTGAAAAAGTTATATTCATAGAAAAATAAAGATTAGCAGCAGTACTTGAGTAATTAGTGCCCATTCCTATTCCTTTACTTTGGCGATAAATGACTGAATTAAATAATATGACGTTATTGTGAAGACAAAAATTGGAGATAGTAACAAAAAATTCTCTCTTAATATTTAGTTCCTGTTCTATGTTGAAGTGATCAAAGACATTTAGTAAAGTTTTATATAAATCATCAATTGGAATGCTTGTGAAAAGATTTTCAAAATCAAAAACCTGTAACATAAAAATATTCATATTTTTTAACCAGTGTATAAGAGAAAAATTTGAATCCAGGAAGTCATAAATTTTACAAAGTTTTTTGAAAAATATTGTTAATATTATAACTTATTGAATTTCTTGTATTGCAGATGTATCTAAAAGTAATGGGATTTTTATGAAATTTTGGTAAGGCATATAAACTCGCTAGTTTATTGTTTTTATTTATATTGAAATTAATTTTTTTGGAAAAAGCAGTAAATTTTTTTAGAATAGTTGAGATTTGCTTTTCTATATAAATTTTCTAAATATTATTAAACGCATGTTTCCTTTTATGCTGCTTTTTTAAGCGCTGGATAACATGTGAAGCAATTGTAATTTTGTTATATTTTTAATTAAAGTTCAACTATATATATATACTCAAGAATGTATTTAGCAGGGTCCAGGGAGCTCCCCCCCCCCCCCCCCCGAAATTTTCATTTTTGTTACTAAAATGAAAATGATAGTCTTTTTGTGAAAAATTCAACCTTTTTTACTGTTTGGACCCCCCCCCCTCCCCTCCAAACTGTTTCTGGATACGTGCCTGTATATACCAGGGGCGAAGCCTTCAGTCCGCGCACGATGCGCAGATGAGTAGCAGGTTTCTGAAAAATGCGAAGAGTTTTGAACTTGAATTCAGCGTATTTAAAAACCCAATTTTATAAAATTTTCGCAATAGAATAATCTTTTTTTTTTTTTCCAAAGAAATGGCTTATAAGGTAATTTTATTATTTTCTTGTTTTGTTTCGCAGAGAAACCTCCGTTTATACAAGATTCTTACTGCTGCCATCTTTTGGTCATAAAGGAAATCTTCCCGACCGGAAAAGAGATGCGCTCATAACAGAGCATCTCGTCCGATGACGCGCGCAGTTCCTTGGCCAATCAAATAGCGCGAAAATTTCGGGAGGAATATACGGTGAAAAGTGAGCCAGGTCATCTCTAAAAAGATAGCATCCAACCAGCGCTTTAACACCACTAAGCGACTGAATTGATTGATTGTACAAAAAATATATAAATGCGTGTGCATGTGAAAGTTGACACGAACGAATTACAGAACGGCAATGTCTATCTGTGGGATGCGTTTAATTTGGTTTTAAATTAAAATAAATAAAATCATTTTTTTTAATGATTTTTGAAATTAAATCATTTCTTGTCTCTTCTTACTTGAAATTCTTGCGTAATTTCTTTATATAATAAGAAAATGCACTGCTGTTTCATGTAACTTATTCTGAATATAATAAAATTACTTGTTATGTTGAAAATATTTTGTTTGTTCTTTTGATAAATACTTTAATGCGAAAAAAGAAAAAAAATAATAAATTTCTATATTAAAAAAATGTCCTTTGCATTTGTAATTTGAATATCTCAAAAAATGGACTATTTGTCGGAGGCTAGAAGACCCATGCTTTAAAAAGAATTCACACATGTAAGAGATTCACCCAAAGTGAAAATCGGATGAGTAATATTTTTTTAAATGATTTTTGAAATTAAATCATTTCTTGTCTCTTCTTATTTTAAATTCTTGCGTCATTTCTTTATATAATAAGAAAATGCACTGCTGTTTCATGTAACTTATTCTAATTATAATAAAATTACTTGTTGAAAATATTTTGTTTGTTCTTTTGATAAATACTTTAATGCGAAAAAAGAAAAAAATAATAAATTTCTATATTTAAAAAAAAATGTCCTATGCATTTGTAATTTGAATATCTCAAAAAATGGACTATTTGTCGGAGGCTAGAAGACCCATTGCTTTAAAAAGAATTCACACATGTAAGAGATTCACCCAAAGTGAAAATCGGATGAGTAATATTTCACTGCTATCGATCGAGAAAGAAATGTTGGCATCCTTAAGACAAAGATTTTTACGACATAATAATCGGAAAATATTCATCCAAAATAAAATGGATTTTATTTTCAAATAATGGATGAATATTATTCTTTACTGTTCTGATAAGTACAATATCTGTACATATCAAAAATGTCCCATTTCTAATTAATAAATTTCTAAATAAATACTACTAATAATAACTATTTAAGATTATTTTTCATTTTTAATTATTAAATCTCTAAAATTAATAAATAATACAAATAACCATTTAGGATGTTTTTTTTTTTTCAAACGTTAGATTATCTTATTTGCTTTGAAGTACACCCAAAATGTTCTTTATTCTTACACCACCTCATTAAAGTATTCGAGTGTAAGACAAATTTACTGTGTTAATGTGTTCGATCTTATATATATTGTGTTACATAAAAAATAAAGTATAGTCCAATGACAACGTCTAGTATTTCTTTTGAGTTATGTGTTTTTTGAAAAATGAATCAGTAATCAACCGAATCAAATAAGAAATTCAGCTTAGACTAGAATAGGAATTTTTTTAAAAATATTTTTGTACTAAATATTTAACTTAAATGTTGATAAAATATATGAACATAATATTTTTGACTATTTGCATCACACCATGATCAAAATTTTCTTTTCGTCGGTCGTTTCATTAGAACTTATAACATAGTGTGTGGATGTGTGCTTGCGCTGGCGGGGAAGAGGGGGATAAATCTGTAAGCAGCGATGACCATGGCATATATTCACGCCTCGCCCCTGGTATATACTAAGCGAATATTGCCATTTACTTTTAGAAAAAAGGTCAGCCAACAATACAATGCTTTTTCATATTAAATCTGCATTTATCGTATCTAAAGTGTTTTTTTTTTTTTTTTTTTTTTTTGAGGGGGGGGGGGTGAGGAGTCTACATATAAAATAATTGGCACTTAAAATTTTTCATGTATAGCTATATAGGCATAAAAAATGGTTAACTTACAAGAGGAGGTGATTAGAATAGTGTTGACTCTAGAAAAAAAGGGTCGACAGGGGGGAAATTTCGAAAAGGGCACCCTGTTCTTAAAAAAGGCACTTTGGAGTTCCACAAGAATGTACAGGTAGCTAACATATATAGACACTGATTTGAAACTATCTGATCCCCGTAACTTTAACATGTAGAGTTGTAATATGTGTTCTGACTACAATGCATAGTTATATTTTTTCCAATTTGTCTTACTTTTTTCCCCTGATCTTTTGGAGAAAATATCCTGTAGAAGTAAGTGTAAGCAAAATAGGAAAAAGGATTTGTTGATAATATTTTGCTCTAAGCATGACATAAATATGTGAATTAAATCTGTAGATAACTAGAAGTTTTTGATTAAAAAAAAAAAAAGTTTTAATAAAAGTAATTTTAAATTTTCTGCTTTTTTTTTTTTTTTTTTTTTTTTTTTTTTTTTGCTCGAAATTACATAACTTACATGTTTATTATTTATAAGAATAGTACATTTATTGAAGAAGGTTTCAGAAATTTTTAGCCAGACATGATTTGTTAGGCAGTAGGGGAAGGCAGAGGGACTGCTAATTTATGTTCTTCAATTTTATCACACTATCACTACTGGACCACAATTACTGGATCACATTCATATAGGATGTTTTACCTATATTGGTAGAAACTTTTAAACAGAAAAGGACTGTCAGTGTAAGTGGATTAGGATAGATGTGTTCAGCATATAATAAAAATAATAAAATTTAATAATATAAATCAGAAATTAAATTCTTTTGTTCACAATAATTATTGAATGAGTACCAAGTAAAGATTTTCAAAGTTACCCTTATTACTATTAGACATTTAAAATTGGATCAAACAATTTAACTCATCCATCAATTGATAACTACAGAAATTGGGAAAATTGAATTCTGAACACAGAAGATTGCTAGAATAAATGGCATTCATGCAAATTTTGTATTGCATCCAATGGTTGGAATGTACACCATATGAAATCAAATTACTGAAATATATTTGTTCTTCTCTTTCACTTCTAATTTAATGTTTGCTCATTCATGAAAAGTGAATATAAGTTTTTTTAAAAAGCACAATTCTTTAAAATAAATAAAAATAATTACTACATGTAAGTTTTTTAGCAGGTATAAAATAAATATTTTTTAACTCACAGAATTGTCCAAATGTGTGAAATAAAGTTTATATTTTAAATAATTTATTTTTCATAGCTTTATTTTTAATTTTTTGTAGCATACTTGAAAAGTTCTCTTTAAAAACACTAAATTTTCGTTCTTCAACCTTGCTTTAATACTTTTAAAATAATAAAAGTACTAAATATTTTAACTATCAAGTGTTTTTAATCAGCTTAAAATAATTAAAATAATTAACATCCTGTTGTCAAAAGTACTCAAACAAATTACATATTAAAAAAACTTCCAGAATCATTTCGAATTTTTTAGTTTTTTAGTTTTTAAAAACTGAAAATAAGCTTAAATTGATGACAGTTAGTTTTATGAATAACTTAAGACACAATTTGTTTTCTTAAGACATTCTTTCCCAGAACTAGCTTTCTATTGCTTTTATTTATTTATTTATTTTTGCTTCATTCATTAAAATGTTGAGAACTTTTTAAAAATCGGAAGATACATAATATGAATAGTTAGAATACCAAATCTTGTCAATAGCCTGATTTACTAAATTCTGCAGTTACTCCACTTTAGTACAATTAAAACTGTTGCGTAATAAAGGGGGGGTTCTGCCCGGGCATCAAGGTAAAAACAAAGACGGTGGCCGGCAGGACATCTAAAAATAACAGGGATCACTCTAGAAATGAAAAAGGGCAGGGTGCACATTACAGAAAAAGGGCAGTGTTTGGGAAAAGGGCATATCATATCACACAAAAAGGGCAATTTTTGTAATTATTGTCTACAAACACATAAGGGTAGCTTTTATAAACATACTTTTATGTCCGAAAATGTGTTTACTTAATAGCAGTTTTTTAAGCAAATGATTAAACAAATTCTGAAACCAAATTTTTTCACTTAATGAAATCTACACTTTTACAAAAATTGTGTAAAGCATCCATTATGCTTTATTTCAACAACAACAAAACAAAAAAGCATAAAAAATTAAATTTTGTAATTGCAAAATAACGGGAATCCAGTTTTGCCGACAAATTTTTCATAATCACGCCAATTTTCGGACCCGAAAATGACCAAAAACATTGTTTTATATTCAAATTTTATCGTATTCAGCATCACTGCAACTTTTCTCTCTGTATATATGCTAGTCTGCAACTAGTGGAGGGAAAACGGGACACTTGCCCCAGTTATAGTGCTGTTACGTCAAAATTGAAATGGAAAGAAGGGAGCACCAAAACAACGGTTTGTTCCGGGCGACTTGACCTCTAGTTGCAGCACTATATGCATAACTTTTGGAAATATTCTGTAATAAGCACGCCAGTTTAAATAAGACGTGTCCGAGGGAAAAATAAATTGCAAGTGCACGACATAATAAAAAAAGAGGGGGGGGAACGATAGTATTTCCTATCGTGGGCAGTGGCAAAGGATTTTCTAAACAGGGAAGAAGTCTTACAATTATTGTTGTGTAATATTCGTAATTACATAATTATAAAATAACTCCCGACCTTTCAGGGATCGGAAAGAATTTGACCCTCTTGCACAGATTTTTATTTTCCCAATCGATGAATTCAAAATAGTCTCTATGGCTCTCCCCACTGCGCATTTTCGCACTGTCCATTGGGCTTTTGCTGAGCGTGTAGTACAGTAAAAATGAACATCCCAGGGGCGCGTGCCCGTGCAGTCGACGAGACTTGCATTCTCGCAATCGTCGACGATTTCATTTTTTTGGAGGGGCTGCAAAATAGACACAAATTTTGTATTGACAGTTCCCACCCCTATCTCCACCTAAAATAGCCCTATACATGGGCGCCGGCAGAATATTTTCCAGGGGGGGTGTGCAAAGACTACTTTAACATATGGTTACCATGTTGGAAAGAGCAAAAAAGCAAGGGAAAACACTGCATACAAAATTCCAGGGGGGGCATTGCCCCCCCTTGCCTTATGCTGCCGGCGCCCATGGCCCTATAGAATAATCATCAATTGGTCATCAATTTGGCCCCTATGCTGACCGGAAATTCGATATTTTAAAGTAGTATTTCCTGACTGCTGCACACCCTGTCAATGAATCAATTTTTCCCTATTCTTTTTAGTACATTGACGGGGAGGAGTGTGTGTGTGTGTGTGGGGGGGGGGGTTGTTACCCAGACTTCCGTAATTGCCCTTGTCTTGAACTTTCCGTGCAGCCAGCCCAGCCGTAAGTTTGGACGAATGTGTTTTGAAAATCTGAAAAAATAAACAATAACCAAGTGCCGTTTATTAATTACTTACAGCATTTATAAAACACGGTAAAGTGCCATTTACAGTAGGAAATAATTTATTGTTATGACTACTCTTCTGGATGACAGATTGTTTCTCTAATGAGATATTTTATGACCTCAAGCTACAGTGAATGGTTTTAACCCTCTCCTCAGGTCGGGAGGGAGAAGAGCGGCGACTGAGCAGATGCCCCCCCCCCTTCCTCCTCCACACATCATTGATAAGAGAATAAACAAATCAACTTCCTTGTTGTTGTTGTTGGAGAGAGGCTTTTTTGGGGTTTAGCCGAGCGCCAGCAATGGTAACAAGAATCAAAGAGAAGGGGAAACAAGGAGGGGTGGAGAAAAGGAGAGCGGCATTTTGATTGAAAAAAAAAAAAAACTAAAACAAAGAGGGCAGAATTTTATCAAGAAAAAGGGCAAGGAGGGTGGCATTTTACCGGAAAAAGGGCACCAGGGCGGGCCGCCCCCTTGAAACGCTCTAGAGTGATCCCTGAAATAATATGGTGGAAAACTAAAAGGCTGAAACTTAAAAAAGAATGGGGCGGCAAACTGAAGGACCGCACTGGGAACCAATAACCCTGGCGCTACACTGCAATAGCAAAAGATCATTATTATGCTCTTAATTTGGCAAAAGCATAATGTGTTTCAATTGCTGTATTTGCAAATCGCTCGATTTTCAGACCGATTTGAGTGGATAAAGCCACTGAACATGGTTGACGGCTGAAGTGTTGAAGTTCCCACGTTCGGGCCCTGGCTGTGCGACTGTCGGTCTGGAGTTTTGGTCAGTTTCATCCAGATGTAAAGTCAATACATGTTAGAACTCCTTAAAAAGTCATCCAACCAAGCCCCCTCCCCCCCCAGGAGATATCCCAGTTAGCCATGCCATAACAAACAAACAAATCCCGCAGAATTTTCGAATCTCAAAACGTCGTTTTGCTAAGGCATACTTTCTGTACCATCTGTAATTATATATGATTAGTAAATAACCGTTATACTTTAAGAATAATATGTACTAAGAAAGCCGATTAAAAAGAGGAAATCGTTTAGGGGAGGAAATAAAAAATAAACTTTTTAGTGTGCAAAACTATTAAAAACATCGAGAAGAGCAACAGTTGGCGACGAACACTGGAATAATGATTGTTTGATAACTCGCAACTACATATTTATCAAACGTAGCTACCGATATTTGAGGATTGACAGATGGAATCAGAAATATTTAGATAACTTTATAAAATTTTGAATTTCCCAACCGTATTTTCTTCCCCCAACTCCCAACTGAAATGCCCACGTATACTTAGTTCTGCCCTGCGATCGGGCTTCTCACTTGAGTCAGCAAAAACAAAACATACTAGGGGCCTTTTCGGGTTACTTGCTCGCGCAAATGAAAAAGGCATTAACAGTATTTTGATCTGAAAGAATAGAATATTTGAAAAAGGCATTTTAATAAATTACACTTGTGGGAAAGATCCGATTTCATAGACTGTTTCTGTGAAAGGGCCGCTTTCATTCGAACCTATTTTTATGATAGGGTTATTGTACTCAATCGTATTTCTGTGAAGGGTCCGTTTTATTTAACGTATTTTCGTGATGGGCCGCAAATGGTATGTAGGGAAAAAAAGTAGTGATTGTTGACTAAGAATAATAAAAATTTAAAAGGAGGGGGGCTGAAAGAAGAGAAATTGGGGAGCTGGGCACTAAAAAGACTATAAAAGGGCCGCCGGGCGCTGCGCCCTGCCAAATCAATCTAGACTCAACACTAGAATCTGTGAAGGTGCTAACTAATGTCAACAAAGAGGAAAGAGATGCCGCAACGCAATAAATGTAAACAGAGGGGAGAGGATGGCATCATGAATGAAATCGGTGCTAGAAGAGCAGCAGGCAGGGTGCTGTTTTTGGGTGGCAAAAGGGCGGCGATTTTTTATGAAAGGGCAAGTAGGGCGGGATTTTTTGCTTTAAAGGGCGGGCAGGGCACAGCGCCCTTCGAAAAATGCCTAGGATGAACACTGATGAAAGCAAGTAAGGTGACTCGGTATTCTCGATACAGTTGTCCAGTTAAGATGACGAAAAAATTGAATCTGTAGACCCTCGGTCACTTTTGAGTAGCTCTTCGGAAACTCAAAAGGGGGGAGGGGGGGATGATGGGAATGTTCAGCAGCATTCTCCTTTCCTGTAATACTTTTCGCACTTGTGGGGTAGCCAAATTTTCATTTAGCAATATCTACAGACTTTAGCGAGTCTGTAGATTATGTCCAGAAACTAATTTGACAAAGCTGAACTCTGTATTATGGGCGACTTCCTAACAGTGACTAACAATGCATGGGCTAAATTTCTCTCCCAGTCAGCCTCTGGTTTCAAACAAAGCATTCAATGAATAGATTTTAAGGATCTGTGCATCTGTTTTACCGGATTGCTTTGGTAATGTCACGCTGAACTTCATGTCATGCATTCAAACCTTGTCTAAAGATTCTGTGCTAAGTACTCTTATGAAAGCTGTTCCTTAATCAAAGTTTCTTGGGGAATCTCATTCAATTAAAAATTTGTAACAAAGCATCAATGACAATTTTTGAGCTCAAATACATCAAGATACATTGATGGCAAGTTGGTTGATTTTAATGTTGCTTAACCCCCCATTGTACATTTACAAATCTTGATGAATACATAGCTTAAGTAACACAATGACATTCTTTTTCACCCAGGTCGGTCTCATTTTACATTTGTACAAGCGATCAACCCATTTGCCTGGTAGCAGTGATGTCGCTTACGTGCTATAATGCGTCAAATACGCAAAAAATCGATGATGGGACGCAAAAGATAAGTTACAACGCGTCCCCCGGGACGCGTAATATCCATCATGAAAAATTTTGAAAAAAAAAAAAAAAAAAAAGGTGATTTTGGGTAAATCTCTAGTAAAACACAAACTGCTCTCGGGGAGATTGACATCGTGAACGGCTTTGTGGGCCCGTTTACATGCATACAAATGTGGAGTAATGCCGTTTCCCTTACATGGGGAAAAATGCAGGGTAGAAAGATCCCTAGTCGAAAGGAGGCATAGGAGTGTTCGCTTTCCCATGATGCATTGCGAGTTTTCCCCTATAGTCTGCTTTTACCCGGGATATATATTGTGCTGTGCGCACACGTGGTTAAACTGAAGAAAAAAGGGGATTACTTTGACGTTCTTCTCCTTTCTCCCTCCCCCACACTTCCGTTTTCATGTTAGAGGTTGTTCCGTTAGAGATGGTGGACTATCGGAATTGAATTTTTTCATTATTTATTTTTAATATTCGCTTGTGTAAATGTAAACAATGATTTGTTTTATATTAAATCTGACAATTATTATTTAGAAATGAAATCTATAAGCTATAGAAGCGGTAAATATTTTAAACAATCTAGAAGAGAAAAGGGGTGTTCCATATTTTACTGTTGTATATCCTTTCCTTCCTCAAATATATTCCGATTTTCCTTGTGATAAATTTATTAATACATAGTAATTATTTTTTTAAAATTAATATAAGATGGAGGGGCGCTTGAACGGTATTTTATTGTAGTTTTAATAATTTAAGATGTTGCGGCTGTTCTGAGAGTACATTTTACTTTCTTAAACATTTCTACCGATGCAGCCTTTCTCCTGGTTTTTACTGTACATACAAAAGGGGATTTTATTATTAGGATTTATTAATTATTAGGATTCAGGGCGTCATCAGGAAGTCTTTGCTGTGAAGGCAAAGTAAATGACATGCATGTCACAACAAATTTTTCTTTATTAAATATAATTCATTTTATTTATTTATTTTTTGAAATATAAGTTTTAGGTTATTTATAAATAAGATATTCATACGCATCAGCACACCAAAATGGGTGAGACATGATAACATCAGTCATGAAATTAACCAAATGCTTTTATATCGATAAGGACCCACTTTTTGGAAAAAGGGACCCGTAAATTTTGGAGCCGTGGGTCCCAAGGACCCGTCTCTTCCAAAGTCTAGCGACATCACTGCTGGTAGCTTGATACAACATCCTCTATCCATTGAGGGGTGAAAGCAGAAAGTGCTCAACATCAGCGAAACGATCGTATTTATAACAGGCTTGAAGCAACAACGTCACGAACAGCTACAAACCTGTGGCGAGAAAAGAAAAAGGAAATAGCTCTGGGCAAAATGCTGGGAGCACAGTGCTGCGAGTGGCAAATTATGTAAACATTTAGTACATGTGTAAACAATTGCCAAGCGAATACATACTTATTTGAAGCTTTTTACATTAGATGAATTTATAACTTCATTAAATGATTGATTTGATTTAGAAATAAGGAAAGCCATTAAACTAAAGGGAAAAGGCAGGTAACTTAAAGGATGTTTTAAAAAAAACTTTATGAAAAAGGTAATAGCAAACACGTTTCATGGAATCTTTAATTTTACTAACAATCTGGATGTTCCAAATGCAAGAATTTCTTCAAATAAATCCATACCCAAGGGGTTACTAAATACTCCACTTCTGATGAGTGAGATTATTGTGAGGGATTAGTGTTCAAGGCAATTTTAGAATAGTTACTAATTATTTTCATAGTAACATCTAAATTCTTTTTAGGTAAAGCTGATAAATATACTGGAGGAAATTCCTACTGTCCACGACCAGTTCCTGAATGGCAGAAACCTATAACTTCATTCTTTTCTAAAGAAGCATGTGCTACAGAAACTAGTAAAAGTAGTTTAGAAGAAGAGATGGAGATTGAAAAGTAAGAAATTTATTCTGTAGAGGTCAGTGTATGATTTAATAGCTCAAAATGTTGTGAAATAAAAGTTATTACCTTGCCAGCAGTGAGAATTCTAACTCTCAGACACAATACTTAAGTTTACAAAATCATATTAAATTTTTTTATTCAAAAAGAGTGAATTTAGAACAGCTACAAAAAAATCTCCTCACAGAATGACATCCACCATGGGTGAATGGATAAATCATTGACCATGGTAAATAACTGAAGTGTGAAGGCTCCACATTCAGACCTACCACATAGCTGTTGATCTAATGATTTGGAGTTTTGGGCATTTTTCTCTAGATGTAATGCGAATACTCCTTAGAACCCCTTAAGAAGTCCTCCACACTAGTCACACATGCATTATTATATGGATAGGATAGATAGTATATGGTCCCATATCCTAAGATCAAAGATTGTTTTAATGAGAGGGAATAAAACGCAAACATATTTAGAAGTATTTTTATTATTGTTAGGGTTGTAAAAATAGAGCACAAACTGAAGGCGATTGGTCTGATACAATATCCATAACAAGTTTGAGGAAACAATGACGGTGATAGAAATGATATAATTCCATTATTAGTGTTTGCATAGTTTAAAAACTAAGTACCCAGGTGGGAAATACCCAATATTGTTATGAAACATGTTTTTAAAAGAAGTAAAATTTTTTTTTTAATTTATCTAGACACTGTTGGGTAACAAAATCCGGCTGTATTTATCTTTACTTTTAAATACTGAGAACTCTACATTTTCCGTGACGAGGCTTATTTAAAGTAATATTTTTAAAGATAATTTGCCATTGCCCCTCTTGATTGCCTTAACAGCCCACTAATTTTCTGTGAGCCTTCTGCCCTCTGAAAGTCTCCAATGGCCACAAGTGAATGTTATTACCCACTTTAAGGAAGACTGATATAAACCATAATGAGTACCTGCCAACTTGTATGGATTTGGGGCATTTATGATGTACAGTTAGGTTTCCTAAATTTTTATTTTCAATGACGGCAAAAACGTCATCCACATATTGGCATCAAACTTTTATGGTTTTGTTTAATTTTATGTATTCTTCAACTTCCTCATTTTCTATTCGGCAATAATACCCAAAATGGGAGATCCCATCGGGACGCCCGTTTTTGTTTATAAAAATATCTATTAAACTGAAAATATGAATTTGAAAGGATTAGTTTTTGATGCTATTGAGTGCGTTAGCTATTGCTTTGCTTATATACATTTTAGAAATATATTAATTTCTTTATTCATTTCATGTAAGTTAATGGAGGGATATAAATTAACTACATCAAAACTTACCATGATTTTGTTTTATTTTCTAATCTTGCAATAAATTGATAAAATCGTTGGTTGAAGACAGAGAGCTATTAGATTTCGGCATAACTTCAATTAAAATGGGCTTCATAACAGTACCTACCAACAGTAATCAGCTTGTCAATTTCAATTCCAGTACCCCCTACAAATATAAAGTAGCAGCATTTTGTTTTTGTATCAAAAGAGGTATTAAAATATGTTCCAACCAAATCCTATTAAAAGAAGAAATCATTTTCATCAAAAAGAATCAATTTGAAATAGCAGATTACCCTAAAAGAACCATAAATAAAATCTCCAAAGAATTAAAAACCTTAATACAATAACCCAGTTCTGCCTTATCAAGACTTGTCCAACCCCCCCCCTTGCCGTTGATTTTAATAATGTCAAGAGAAGAGCCAATTTCAAACATAAAAGCTACGGTCCTAAACGAGAAGCCATTGAAATAATTGACGGAAGCTAGTATGTGTGGCTCAAACATAATAAAGGCAAAACAGGGAAAGCAACAAGCAGTGATCACCTGAAGAAGGCAATGTGTGTGGCTGAAACTGCTAGTGTGTGTGGATTAAGGTATTTCTTTCATCTGTTAAAATGACTGAAGTATCTGTAAAGTATTTCAACCAATTTGTATATTTTTAAATACACTGCTCAAGGCAAAGTATATTGAGGTTATGGGTGGATCTTGCTGCTGGGCAATTGTTTAGATGATTGGTATATAATCGACAGATGTGGTAGTCTATATGAGAAAGAAAAAGCACATGCTTAGCACAAAATAATGCATTTTGAGCATTGATTTGGTTACAGAAGAAAAAACGATTTGTGCATGGGAGAAAACATTAATAAAAAAGGTTCTTCCTTGAAAGAAAATGCTTTTAATAGGGGATATGATTTCTCCAGACTGCCAACAATGGTGAACACCTTTGAGATATGGATGGAGTCAATGAGGCTATTAATGAGGAGCTAGGGTATTCTGTCCCACTCTTCCAGAAGAGCTATTTCCAGTTTTCGGAGAGTATGTGAGGGTGGTAGGCGGCCAACAACTTGTCTCCCTAGATTGTCCCAAGCATGTTTTATTGGGTTTGTGTCCAGAGAATATGCTGGCCATTCCATTTGTATGATTCCTTCCTCGAAAAGGAAGTAATCTACCAAGTTTGCACGATGTGGCTTGCATTTGTTGTCCTTTAGCATGAAGTTATCTCCAGTTGCTGCAGTATAAGGGACTACAAAAGGTCTGAGAATATCATCTCTATATCGACGACCCGTCAGAGCTTCATTCTGAATGATGTGAGATCGGTGCACCCATCAATGGAGATACCAGCATAGACTTTCACTCCCCCCGCCTCCAAATCTGTCATTTTCCAGCACAAACGCAGGGGTGTTTGTACTACCATGTTCCCTCCAGATGAAAGTACACCTATTATCAGGACGAACAGAAAATTAGAACTCATGAGAGAAATGAATATTGCACCATTCAATTCTCGTCCAGCTGACATGCTCTGTTTCCCACTTTCTGTAGGCCCTACAATGCCTTGCTATTAACCATTGGTCGGTGAGCATACAGACTTGCAGCATGGAGTTGGTTTTGGACAGTTTGAGTTGAAACTTATGCCAGTAGCCAAATGAAGTTGTTGAAGAAGAGTGGCATTCATATTTCGGTGTTTCCAATCCGTTAGCGTTAAATACTGATTGTCAGTAGGCATCTGTCATTGTCATTGGCAATCTAAGACCTTGCTCTGGTCGTCGTCTTGCATTTTCAGTCTATGAAAGGGTTCCTGATCTTTGATTTCACACTTTGTGCGACTCCAATGGCTTCTGCTACTTCGACGTGTATTTGGCCTCCTTCTAATAGACCAACAACTTTCCAAGCTTCAGATTCAGTCAAAATCCTTCGTTGAGACATTGAAAGAAAGCACTTTCAGAATGTTGATCATTCTTTTCCACTTTATCTTTTATTAAGTTGAAGGCCAAACTTCATTTCCTGCCACCAAAGAATAGTTTTTGATGTCAAACTAGAAATTTGCATACTTCAAAGTTTGAAAATGTGAAAAATTTGCATTTTTGACAGTCTTTTTCCATTTTCTGCCAAAAAAATTTCTCTTATATGATTGATTTATGTAAAACTTATAATATCCTTTGTTTTGAGCAGTGTATTTGACAACTTTTTCTTTATGTTAAGTAACTAATTGGAGATCCGTGAAAGACAATTTTGTTCTGCATTCAGATTTCCCTTTCTTTTCCAAGTTTTATCCGTTATCAGAGTGATTTTTAGTAGCTTTCTTGGGACTGTCTATTTGCATGTCACAGCTATTCTGGGTTACTAAGCACTGATTTTGTCATTATGGTGCATTTTTGTATTTGGTATGTCATGTATGCAAGAGACTAGAAAATGTAATGTGAATGAGATTTTTAAAAGTTTGTTTCATTTTATGAATTTTTCAACTCAATGTTACTAGAAAATCTATAACTGTTACTTATGTTCAATCATAATCATCCCCTCCCCCACCCCATGGACCTATTTAGCAGACTTAGAGCTCAGTTTTTGTTCTTTGGAAATGTCATCATTTCCTGGTAAAATGAAGGTATTCCTTCCTTTCCCTGCTCGTTTTTTCTGAAGAAAAATCTTCTTGCATAATTCTGATGTCTTTAGTTTCCTCCCAGAAAGAAAAAAAGTAGTAGTGGTTAATTAATCATCTACCTTGTCTGCTGTAGAATTCTCTAAATATGATTCAGAAGTTCAAATAATTTTGTCCCTACTGAAGAAAGAAAGATGAGAGATTGCAATAGAATAGAATGATTATATATTGCTCCTTTCATCGGGGCCATGATGCGTACATGGGCTTTGGTTAAAGCCAGTGTCCGCATCAAAATACATTTATTGTACTGTAAACTGATAGATGTCTGAAAATAGTGGGTTAACTTGTTCAAGGAAAGAATGTTTGAACAAGATGGATTTATGCTAACCCTTTCATTCCTAAGGTACATTATCCCCTTGATTTAAACCGGAATCCCAAAGACTTGCCCGAAATTTAACACCCCCTCCCTTGAAAAATTTCAGCTTCTTTTTAAGGTGAACCAGTTAACAGCCTGTTTCTACTACTACTGTAACAACTACATTTCTAAATATAACTTCAAGCTTTAAAATAAAATCCCCAAAATTACCATGAGTACACACTATAACTATTTGTAATAGATTATCACTTGTGAAGATAAACACTATTTTTCTATTGTAGAAGAAATTATTTTTTAAAATGTTACAAATTCGGGTTAATATGGAATAGGTAGTTTAAACTATTGAAAAACTAATTGTACTTCATAAAACAGTTATTTTTAATTATGAAACCATAGTATTTAGATAATGTTCAAAGTAATTTCTGCTTCGATTCTATTTACAAGAGTTGCAGACATTACATTCTTTCTCTGCTCTGATACTGTCAAGGTGAGCCCACAGAGAACAGCTGAAGCATTGAAACCATATTTCTCCTTGTTTATTGCTGGAGAATTTTCCATTTCAAAAGCTACATTCAGTGTCTTTGTTTTCTGTTTCTTTAGTTGATAGCATGAAATCCTTTGTGGGGCGATTTCACCGTAATGTGTGTGACATTTTTTTACCGATTTTTTCTTTTTAATGTTCTGTTTCATAATGTCAGAATTAAAATATGAAGCATCAATTAATAATATCTTATATTACATCTTTTTATAAAACTGTTCTATGTATGATATAACTATGTAAAACATTTTATAGTTAATTATTAATTTTATAAAACTTGTAACATGCTTCACAACTTATGGATGACAGTGTCACACACGTTACAAGTTTTATAAAGTTAATAATTATGAAATTTTTTGATAATTATATTGCACATGGAATTGTTTTGTAAAGAATCTAAAATAAGTTAATTTTAATTGTCCTGCAGTATCACCTGGTATTCCATAATACCCAGCACGCCATCTAGGAAAATGAGCCTTTAAACTGATGGGCATAACTCTGTCAGCTAGAAAACAACCACAGTACAACAAACTATCAACGTACATTATGCATAACATCAATGTTCGTCATGTGTATACTAGTAGGTTAAAATGTTTGAAAATTTATCTGCAAAAACTCTTGAAAATCACAGAGCACACTTTGTTCTGTAACCAGTGGTATGACAGAGCAGTCAACTCTCACTGCATTGTAACATGAGAATCTTTCTTGAGTAGTTCATGGTATTCCCACGTGACAACAGTACATAACAGAACCGTAAACTCAGTATTTCATATTTCCTGACTATTCCATAATACCTTCTCCTCTATGGAAATTTCCATTGGATGAAAAGCTTAGAATTTAATGATGTTTTCTTACTTTTTTTTCTTTTGAATGGCAACTTTTTTCATATATTTTCTCTCACTTTCTGCTTGTGTGCAAAAAGAATCTTTTTACAGCTTGAAGAAGGGTGAACCCTTTGGATCACCCAAAGCAGTCCAAGCTGTTTCATTTTATTTATATGTGTGTTATTTACAACATTCTTAATTGGTTTCAACCCAGGGTTGTCCTATTTCGTCCGGGGTGGGAAAATCTTGGGTGGAAAATCATTTTGTCCACTTTTACTCAGCTTTAATTTGTAAACTAGAAATACTCAGTAATTAAATATTTTGATTATTTTTAATTTTTAAGCAAAAATGCAGAGACTGTTTTTACTCTCCCTCTATATACATGCATACACACTCCTATTTTATGAAAACACTTGTAAAGGTATTAACTGATTCTTGACTATGACAATTCTAATTTTTCAGTTTTGATATTTTTTACTATAAATGATGCTATTGAAGGCTTGTCTTATTGTACATTCAGGCTGAGAATAAGATGAGGATTGAATAGGGCTGGAGCTTGTTAAACTGGATACATCTGATATACTTTCATCAGAATCTTGTTCACACTTTCGTCTTTTGGGACATTTTTTAAAAAGGTTTCATATTCTATGTGCTTCAGCACTCATGCTACTAGAACACTCTTTGCAGCACATTCTAACAATTCTAGGATTTTTAGTTAATTCTTAAGAAAATTTTCTTACTGGATCTTTTTTTCTCACCCCATTTGCTGGAATGGTACTCATCTTTACTTTTTTCTTTTTCTTTTCTTTTCTTTTTTTTGTGGGGAGGAAAAATGAATAACACTTGAAGTGCACTGAAACAACATGACTCCACCACTGATGAAACTCACTAGGAGTTAAGAGAACATTTTTTTTTCTATATTTAACTATACTGAATGAAGCATCCAACTGCACTGATGCAACTTGGTATGACTGAGAAAAGAGCAGAAAAGTTATAAGTTCATTTTTAGTTTTTGTTCAGATTTAGTTGTTGATCCTGTTTTAAATTTTATGTTCTCATTCAGTCTTGGAGAAAAACTCAATGTGACTGTAGTATGTAGCATAGAATTGGCTCTTGAATGAAGATGAATTAAAGTAAATTTTCCTTTTTTTTAGTTTTGGTTCAAAATTTTAGTATTTATTCCAGTTTTTCATTGGGATTGAAGATTAAAGCAGAACTGATGTTTTTTAAACGAAGGAATTTTTCATCTCCGATAAAAGTTTTATAAATATAATTAATTTAAAAGTACAATTGTGAAAGCGTTTACTATTTTCTCAGTGTTATATTGTTATATGCTTATGGTATATAGAAATTAAAGTCTATAAAAATAAAATTCTTTTATTTTTTTAATAAAAATGCTTAAGTTTATGCTATATTATAAAAGAAACCCCCATTTTTCATGTACAATGTAATTAAATTATTTGATAACTAATTTATTATTTTATTTTGTTAAGTTTAATTTTTGAGCAAAGTATTCCATAAAATTGCTTTACTGTAGAGTTTCTTTTCTTTGTGAATTTATTGGGATATATAGGATTCATATGAGAAGACTTTTAATGAATAATTAAAAAATGTTCTTATTTTTGTTAAAATGTTAATATTTTTGTTAAAATATAGGAACACAGTTTTGTTTGCATGATAGCAAAACATGCATCATAACAATACTCTTATTTTATTTTGTCCAGCGTCCCAGACTTTTTACAAAAAAAGTGGACAAAATACCAACCCTGTTTCAACCATTTGACACTAGTTTTTTTGTGTGCTCTTATTAACCCTAAAATACATGATCTTTTAAAATGGGCTGAAAATAAAATTTTAACTTCATTTTTGCCTACTCATGCTTGGGAAAATATTTTTTTAAAATTTCAGTGTGTAGTTTCCCAGAAAAATCATGAAAAAAGTTCAAATTCGAAAAATTAGAATGTCCACTCTATAGCTCTCATAGAATAAAAGAAAGTAATATAACCTAGTTGTATTTTATTTAGTCCTGATACTACTATTTTTTAATACTTATGTATTCATTTTCATTTAGCAATAACAATTAGAAGCAATCAAGAATTTGTTCAGTAAACTAGATGCACAGTCTTTGAATTCATACTTGTTTGCTCAAAAAGAAAAAAAAAGTTATACATTTTTAAACTGAAAATTTATTTGCATAATTATATTTATATTAAATGCATATTTATACAAAAACTACCAAATTTCTTTTTATTACAGAAAAATGAGAGTAGCCAATTGGCTATAGTATACTCTGTAGAGTTAAATCTTTTGTACTTGCAAATAAACTTAAATTAACCTGTTGGGTCTGAATTTGGAATCTTGTTTATTTTTACCATCTCACAAATTTTTAGCATTATAAGTTATGTTTGCTTTATTTTCTGTGCATAATTTTTAGGAATGCATTTGAGACAGGAACAAGTAGTGATATAATCTGTGAAAGTGAATCAGCTCCTAGCTGCAGTAAAGATGATTCAAATGCATCAGAACTTGGGGCCAGTAGCAGTAAAATCTGTGAAAGTGAATCAACTGCGCCGGAGTCTGTAACCGATACCAACACTCCTGATATTGAACCAGTTCCTTGTTCCAGTCCTCCAAGTAATGATGAGAATGATGATATTTCTACTAAGGATAATGAATAAATATGTTCTCTTCTCTTAATTTTCAAGAAATTTTATGCAAGTTTTAAGAAACTTTGCAAGTCTGTTCATAATGTTTACTGCAATTTGTATAGCTTTTATCTTAATAAAATACTGAAACTTTTATCTGGTATTTTAATTGTAGAGTACAAAAAATAAATCCATTTACTTTGGTAATTATTTTATACTAAAATGTAGGTAAAATAGTATAATTTGAAAATTTTTAATAGATCACTCATCCTGAGTTGTATTCAAGCTGGTGCATTATTCCTTTGTCAAAATTTGGGTCCATTTTGCAGCTCCTTCACAAAATTACAATTGATTAAAACCACCCCTTCACAAAAATACAGTTGATTAAAACAGCCCTTTTGCAGAAATACGATTGAAGAAGAAGAGAGACTTCTACAGAAATTGGTATGAAAATTCATTTAAAAAAAAAAATGGAATCCTGAAGTAAAATCTGGATCGATGAATGATAGCTTTATTACTTTAGTAGCACACGAAACTTTTAGTGATCACTTGTCTATTTAGTGTATTTATCTTTTAGAAGGATTACATATATGCATCTTTAGAAATTTATGCAGTTTTGTTTAGTGACCCAGAGGTGGACTAGGACACATAAACAAGCTGGTAGCTGTGAGTGCTATGTATGTACACTAATATTTAAGACTTAGGTGCATAATTTTCATGTAACTTACTATGACTTTGTTTTATATAAACTATTAGTTTTAAACCCGTAAACTAAGACATTTAATAACCTGACAATCCCACCATTAAAGTTATCAAGAAATAAAATCGGCAAACAATGTTAAGAGCTACAGTGGTTTTTGGAATTGGTCAACATTTATGCTCATTTATTGCCAAATTATGGTAACATTAGATACCCTTTGAACAGGGTGTCAATGAGTTTAATCATGATTGAAATCAATTGATTTCCTTAAAAAAAAAGAAAGAAAGAAAGAAAAATCATTGATTTAATTTATGGATGCACAACCTCTGGCCCATGGGCCATTATCTGCTCATGACACCAGAAAATATTCAATTATAATTGAATAATTTACTTTCATCAATATGTGCATCATTTTTTTCAAAAACTTTTTAATTGATAACTGGGCAATTCCACAGTATTGTGATCGTTTATGTCACTTCTGCAATAAGTTCAACTGGTCATAACAGCACAAAAAATTGAATTAGGTGAACAATTTTTCTTTTGTTGTTACAGTCAACTCCCTCTAATCCGCACTCACTGGGACCAAGGGTTGTGCGGATTACAGGATTTTGTGGATTATAGGTCATTTTTTTTTGTTTACATTTAGAATTTCCCTTTAAATTATAGTCAATTTACTCTAAACAAATAGGAAATGATGAAAGAAAATGCATATGCTGTTGAATAAAAACACAATTAAATGTTAATATAAATACAATAAATAATACAATTAAATTTACAGAGAATTTAAAGGACACATGAAAGAAAATATTTATGCTGCTGAACTAAAACACTATTTTTAATATTAAATACAATTACTAATACAAAATTAAAAGAATAAATTTTCTCTAAATTTTTATTTATTTTTCATTTTTTCAAACATTGCAGTGATTGTAATTTAAGAGATTTTAATTTTTCTTCAGAAATTTTGTCCTGAAGCCTTCTAATTGTCAGTAACTCTTGGTCACTGACACTGACAAATGATTGCTTTTGCAAAATGTTTAAAGGGACCCCAAATCCGGAAGTTTTTCAACAAACATTTTTTTTTTTTTTTTTTTTTTTAAGGGCAGTTGTTGTTTTTAATTTCTTTAAAAGACCGTTTTTAACTAAATATATCTATTATAAAACAAACAAGCTCAATCTGAAAGGGAGGAATTTCACTGGTCGCTCGCGAAGGGGGGTGGGGGGGGCATGCGGTGCATCATTTGTATATTTGATATCTCAGTATTACATTAATTTCAGATCTTGTGAGGTAATTTTCGGTTTCTCGTTATGTAAAAATATTCTATGCCTATATAAGCTCTAAAGAGGAAAAGAATGTTATCCCACACACGTGCATTACATTTTAAGTGCTGATGATTCATTATTTCTGCATGTGCTCCTCCGGCAGTTAAATGTAAACAAACAGAAAGGCCATGTGGTCTCTTTATGCTTTTCTTTCTTTACAGTTATGTGGAGAAAGTTTTTGTTGCATAATAAATCGCTAGACAGAAGATCAAAAGGGTGAGGTAGGGGGAGAATCGAAAAATTGCGCAACTGTTGTGTTGTCTGCCAAATCGTGGTTTGCGTTTAAAGTTAAACATGTTACATATTTTCACTCAATTTTAATTGCAACGGTCAATCTTTTCGATTGTCTCCCGAGTTGTTCTCTCTCTCATTTCTCATAGAGCAAATGTTTTCCTTGATTTTTTTTTTTTTTTTTTTTTTTTTTTTTTTGTTTCATTCAACAAAAGAGTAGAGCGATGTGATTGGACGGTGCATTGCTTCGGAGTTCGTTATTTACATCCATTCACTGAACACGTGCAACTTAGGATATAAGTTTCTGTGTGTTTAATTACATGATAATATGCTCAAATATATGAAATTATTTACTTCAAATACCTGTGGAAAATCATTAATAAATGTCTTTATAACATTCAGCCAATCAAATAACTTCTATAATAGTAATACAACCAGTCAAATGCCGCTCAAAATGTAAACAAACTTGTTTGTTTACATTTGAAATATATCGCGGATTATAGAGTCGCGGATTAGCGGGAGTTGACTGTATTTCTGATTTCCCCTGACAACCGCAACGGCAGTGCGAGAGGAAGTTGACCCTCCCAAGCCGGATGTTGCTTCACTTGCTGTGCTTAAATGGGAGCAGAGTTAACGATCCAGACCACTGCAGGACAGTTTTCTTATATATATATATATAAACAATAACTTAATATTTACAAAAAAGAAAACCATTCACCTAACTCAATTTTTAGTTTAGTTAAGATCAAACTTGTTGCTGACATGACATAAATGTCTACAATATTGTGGAATCATCCAATTGCCTTTTCTATATGTGCCATAATATTTTCAAGAACTTTAATATGCAAAGAAACCCATAAATCCATGTTTGAAATTGTGTCGTTCCATCAATTTGTCTTTTAAGACAATGGAATCTCCCTATAATGAACTCGCTTGGTTCCGGTAAAAAATTTTGCTATAGACAGGGTTGTGTTTCTATCGTCAAAAACCTATTTCCCCTTTTTATGGTACAACAAACAAATGTCTGAATAAAAGTTTCTTAACTATTGAAAACTACAGTTAATTGTACTATTATATATGTATATATTTATTAGAGATTTTTAGTTATTTTTGCAAATATTACAAACTTTTCAGTTAATTCGATGTTTAAAAGTATTTAATTATGACTTTCAATTAAAGATAAATTAGTACAGGGGTGTAACCTATGGGGGTTGCCCCCCCCCCCAATGAGGAATTTTTTGCCATAGAAAATGTATTTTCTTCACTCCCTTTTCACACTCGCGTATACATATGTGAGTTGCAGTAGTCATAATCTCCTCCTCCCCCCCATGAAAAATTTCTGGCTATGCCATTCAATTAGTATATATTATAAATTTGTTAAACTTATGTATTACTTTTCATTGAATAAATTTTGGAAAGTTAAGACAATTCAAGAATTTAGAGAATAAAATATGTAGTGCTGTTTACCTTTATTTTACAGCACTACATACACTTTAAAAAATCCCTTTTATTTTTTAACATTGCTTTGCATTCAGTGATATTAAATTTTCATAAAAATTTTCACATTTTAAAAGTGCACTGAAAATAGGCACATTTTTTTCCATTTGTAAACCCCTTTTAATTGTTTCAAATGCTTGTAGCATTTCAGTTTGATGTAGTTTTGGCTGCAAAAATCTTCATTTTTGGGATCAGTTTCACTTCTTGGCCTTCATATTTGTCTATCACACTGTTCAAAATCTCTTCATCTGTAGGATATGAAGCAGTTAACAAGTTCTGCATCCACTTCTAAAAAGTCAGAGGTTGTCAGTTACTTTTTTTTTAGTTCAGCCAAGATCACATCTTCATCCTCAGAATCAATGTCCTTTGTCTGATCAGCAAAGACTGCCTTTCTGAAGCAATTACAGATTGTTTTAGAAGTTACATCAAATTTCCATACTTTATGAAGTTCTGTAGTTGCTTTTCGAAGATCAGTTTTCTTCAGCTGTTTCTTTTCTTTTTTTTCCCAATTACACCAATCATTTCTTTTAAGATTCTTTTCCTATAGTGCACTTTTAAATTTTTAACTTTACCGAGATCCAATGGCTAAATTTTGGATGTAGTTTGGAGTAAAGAAAATGACCTTAACATTTTTTAGTTTTCCTCCACTTTGGAATGAGCTGGATAGTTGTCAATTAGTAACGCAATTTTACAGTGTTGTCCCATTTGCTTGTCTAATGCTTCCAACCAGCTACCGAAAATTTCTGACGTCATCCAGGACTTTTTATTGGATTTATGTTTGATTTCTAAAGATTTTATTCTGAAGCACCTTGGGGGATTTGCTTTTACAAATAACAAGCATGTTTAGCTTTTGATTTCATTATCTTTAGCTTTTCTTCGCCAGTCGTGTTGGCACATAATAAAACTGTGATTCTTTATTTATTTTTCTGTCTTTCAAAACATTTTGTTGCTAGCTTTAAAAGCTAGCATTTTTATAGGGAGACATTTGAAAAAGAGCCCTGTTTTGTCTGCATTCAAAATGTTTTGTAGTGAAAATTCTCGCAGAATTCCAGTATTTGTTGAATCCAAGAATCACAAATGTCTTG
This sequence comes from Cheiracanthium punctorium, assembly GCA_038373885.1. Taxonomy (NCBI): domain Eukaryota; kingdom Metazoa; phylum Arthropoda; class Arachnida; order Araneae; family Cheiracanthiidae; genus Cheiracanthium; species Cheiracanthium punctorium. Next base: position 21,577 of record JAWZYV010014981.1, on the reverse strand, counting down.
TGGCATATCTGTACCCAAAAATGGATTTCTGTGTATGGCCCTGTTGCTTTTTAAATTTGTCCAACCAGCCTGAACTTGCTTTGAAATCCAAATAACCAAGAGCTTTTGTGAATTCCGTAGCTTTTTCTTGAATTAGTGTTCCTGAAATGGAGCAGTTATGATCTGGAATCACATGAATCTACTTATGTATTGCTTTATCCAATTCATCATATTTACAGTGTCATACTTTTTTTACTTCGGACCAAAGTTTGCTTCATTTTTGACTATCATGCCGTGTTGCCATAAAATTTTAGATATACATTAAAAATAATTTGAAAGATTTGCATTGTGTTCTAAAGTTAACGGCAAAGCACCAAACATAAATTAACCCGAACCCCAGGTTACGGTCGGAATTGCCTCAGCTGAAAGGAAATAGGTGTGTGTGTAACCAGCACAGACAATAAAGAGACATTTTTTTTGCAAGAAATAAATCAATTTATTTAAAATCTGGAAATAATGGTTCAAAACTTAAAGAGCATTGTAATCGTTGGCACAACAGATGAACAGAAATAAACATGAACTTGTGCAAAATTTGTTATGAAAATTGGCTGCAATTTTACACTTAGGCACCAACAGCTTAAATAAACACTTAAATGAATTAAAGCTTAACGATCAACATGGGAGAATTACACATTTTCATTTCATTGAAATTGGCAAAATTATACTGCTCAAACAGAAATACATTTATGCACCTTATGACACCCTGTTGTGCACATTCTTACATCAGTTTATCTGAGAAATTTAATCAGCGTTGATGCCACAGATAACATTTAAAATTATTGAGAACATCGCTTACAAGTCGTTATAGAAATTTTTAAGAGAGGCCTCTCTAAAAATAGTTAATGAAACAATTTTTTACCCATGTAGTTAACTAACTTGTACTCAAAATAATACTTATGGCACTAAATTACATTCTTGCAAAAAAGAAAAAGGCTTTTGACGATTTTTTCGAAAAAAGAAAAAAATAACAACAAAAAAAAAAGAATTAAGGTGCAGCTAAAATATTACAAAAAAAAATAATAATAATAATAAAAAATGAGGGGATGGGGTACTAGGTAAAAAACAACGTTAAGGGGGATAGAGGGCATGACGCCCATGCCAAATTGGCGCAAAAGTGCGATGTGCAGTGCTCAGCGAGCAGCTTCTAGGATATACAGTTCATCATAACGTCTCAAGGGCTTCGGATGGTCAAATCTCTGATGCAGGAGTGAGTCAGGACCGGACGGGTGGAGGGGCAGGAAAACTAGTGCCTTAGATCCTCTTGGACTTCCATCAGTAGGTGGTTGGTTGGAGATGGATGTATATAAAAAAAAAAATTTCACCTGAGATGATCCGGCGTCATTGGACGAATTTCAACATCGGAGGAGATAACCGCGTCACCTGACAGGAGACATCGCGCCTTGGCCGCCCTAGATCCTCATGCTCCCGGTCCTCTTGCCCTGCTCTGCTGTTTTGGAAGGCTGGGATTTAATTACTGCAACATGGCCTCGATCTTGCTAGATGACTGCATCAAAATAGATTTTTTTTTTTTTTTGCTACATCGCTAAAGAGGGGTGAGAACCCCAAAAAATTTACTTCATGTGCTAAGCACACGCACCATGCATCACCGCTGCCGCCGAAGTTCCAACTGAATGGGTCGCACACCGCACGAAGCTAACTCACTCCAGCGCGTCGCTCCCTCTGCCAATCAGCGATCGCCAGCATGGTGGCGTCCTTCGAGAAAGTTCCAGATCAGATTTACGCGGGAAGAAGCATCGAGTGCGCGCCCGGCTAAAAAAAATGGCGGTCGGTTTCAAGATGGCGAGAATCCGAAACGTGCGCCACTCGAAACAGGAAAAAAAACGGCGATTGACCGAAACAGCACCCAGGCCGGAAAAATAGTCAAATCGCACAGGGAAACGCTCAAAATTGAGAATCACCCCCAACCAGGACCAAACTCCAATCCAAAACATCAGTAAAAGAACAAAATAAAAGGTAAACACTCAAATTTAAGTAAACATCCCAGGATTCAGCTTCAGAAGCAGGAAGGAAAAAAAAAAATAACATGGGGTCACCAAACCGGCATCATAGAAAAACAGATTTAAGGCAAAAACACAATAAATAAAGTGAATTAAGCAAATATTTAAGGAAGCATTAAAGATATATCATTATTAACTTTAAAAAAAGGTAAAATACTCATTAAAAGATAGCAAAATTATTGTAAGTTATTGAAAAAGAAACACTTGTTGCAAAACTTATTATTAAAGAACAAAATTACTTTAAATAAAAATGGGTTGATTGTAAAACTTATTAGAAAAATGCAAAGTCACTTGAAATGAAAATAGGTTGATACCACACATCAATCATTTGATGACTTTCTTAGAATATTAGAAAGTGTACCTGACAAAATCTGGTATATTTATGCTACATCTTTCTTTTTAATGCCTTATCAATTTAATTTAAAATTTTCATTTTATCAGTGATGCTAATGCTTTCTCTTATTGATATTTCCGATTTCACTGAAAAACAGGCGGTGGCAAAGACACACAGAAGCCAAAACTAGCCACTAAATTCTAGTACAAAGATTTTTAAAAAAGCACGCACTGAATCATTTCTTCAGGAATGCCTTCGACAGACATCTTGAATTTCCTGTTTCCACCCCTTCCCTCCCTCATTCTTGGAATCTTGACCCTTAGAAATGTTTCTCTAAATCCTAGCTCCATCCTCTTCCACAAATGTGAGGCTATAATAAATTTCAACAATATGCATGTTTATATACGGAGCCAAATTTAGGAAAACGGGCATAACCCCACAGCCTTCAAAAGAGAGCGGAGGCCCTCTATACATTACCCGCAATCTATCCAGTTATATGCACACTTTCCATGTAATCTTGGAAATATGGGGGGGGGGGCAAAAATGCATGAGAAAATGCTTTTGAGGCCATTGATTTTTTTTCTTCATACATTTAAATTGCCTTAAGGCATTATGGGAGAGAAAAACTCTCGCATAGCATCGATAGTTATTAACACTCAGTCTCTTTTCCCCCACCATCTTGCTAGTGACAGGATGTTGCTAATGCCATTTCTAAAATTTTGATATTAATTTTGCTAATATTTTTAATATTCAAAAGTTTGATAAAACACTGATTTTGTGTTTAAAACAGCTGTAAAATGGTTGCTAATTATGGTACACAAATTTTAAAAACAAGCGAGACTTGCTCTGAATGTTTATTCTTTTTTCATTGAAAGGTATAATATTTATAACTAGCAGCATGGCCCGGCGTTGCCTGTGCAATGGAAGAGAAATGCGCATTGACCTTAAATATAGATTTTAAGGGAAGGAATGTGAACTTTTCATTGCAGCCTCCCGCTGCAATGATAAAAGAACATTGGACTTCCCGCTGCAACGAAAAAAAAAAATTAAACACGGCACCTGATAGTGTACAGAGGTTACCGGGAATGGGACGTGGCTAGGCTGGAATGTGAATCCTCCAGCTGTAATGATAAAAAACGGACATGGAACTTCCAGCTGCAAAAAAAAAAAAAAAAAAAAATGAACACGGCACCTCATAGCGTACAGAGGTTACTGGGAATTGGGCATAGCTGGGCTTCTCCCCTTCTAGGTGTCTGTATTCAGTCATTTATCGCTAATACCTATGCAACTACTAAAAACAAATAGAGTCCAGTCGTTGGTATGAGATTGTACAGGGAAGGGATGTAAATCTTCCCGCTGCAATGATAAAAAAAAAGGACCTGGGACTCCCCGTTGCAATGAAAAAAAGAAAGGAACAGGGGACCTGCACCAGCTTACAGAAGTTGCACTTTAGTGTTTTTTTTTATTTCTGTTGTTAATTATCTAATAACGAGGAGAGCAAATATTAGCAACTACAGTTAACATAGACATTAAGCTATGATGAATTTTATTATAACCTTCATAACGTAGTTCTAATGAATTTATAACTTTATTGCTCACTAAAGTCAATTCACCCTGCTTTCAAGCAGCACTCCTTTTGGCTTACACACACTTAAGTTTTTAAAAAATGCAGCCCAGACAGCACAGAAAGTTTGCAGCAAGTTTGATTTATCAAGTCAAAACTTGCATTAAGCTTGATTATTTCAAGCGTGTAAGCTTAATGCAAGTTTGAATCAAGTGTTCAAGTTTACACTTGCCCAACTTGCATTAAGATTGGCATATCAAGCTTGACGTCGCTGTCTCATCTTTCAACCCCCACCTCTCTTCACTCCACCCCCCCCCTCCCTCCTCTCTCTTTCACTCTGCCTGACGCCAGAAGAAAATTCCGACCTTGAAAATGAAGAAGCAGTGGGGAAGCTTGCTACCTTCGTTCCGGAACTTACATTCTGGAGAGAATTTTAACCTGTGATCTTTTGAGAAAAAAAATCTAATAAACATTTCTGCACGGTTCAAAATTTAAAAGAAGGAGAAATAAATGTTTAATAAGCGGTCAAAAGATGGAAAATTTTTGCCCGTTAGGTTAAGTTGTTCTATTCTGCCACCATCTTCACTTTCAATGAGCACGGCCACATACCTCTTCAAAACCAAATGCTTAAAGCCACAATGTGAAAACAGTTCTGAATTGTGTCATTGCTCAGTGCTCTCCAGCCAGGGCTGGGGAGTAGCGTGCTACTTGTAGCGAAACTACAGTAGCCGCTACTTTTTTTTGTAGTTTGTAGTGTAGAGCGCTACTTTTTAAAAAAAGTAGTGTAGCGTGTAGCGCGCTACAAAAAAACAGTAGTTTGTAGCGAATTTTGGAAGCTACTTTTGCCGTGTCATCATTTCCGGCGATTGATCCCGTGGTGCAATTTCTCTCTCTTCTGACTCCAAGCATAACTGAAACCGATGCTTGAAAGACACCCAATCTCTCCCCCGCCCCCCCCCCCCTCATGCAGGGGACACACGCACACGAGGGGGGGGAGGGGGTTTGCTTTGCCTGAAGCGGAAGCCTGACATTGTGCACCTTTTTTCTTTTTATCGTTCTCAGTATTATTTGTAGAATCACCAATCTGCCATAAAGAGGACAAAAAAGGAAGGAAAGAGAGGTCCAAAGTTGAACAGAGGTTATTTTGATGGGGCCTCGAGAGTCTCATTATCACACGAGCGTGTGGGCCCGTGAGCCCCTGAAAAATAAAGGCCTCGCAAATCTCTCCATTTATTGTATATTAAATTTATGTATGCTGCAATAATAATTTTTATTAAGCTAAATTTCCTTTATCTATATCATAATTGGGTAACAATAAAAAGGCTTCGAGACTTATTTTCTGTTCTTCTTTCTAACACAATGATAATGGTTTCTAAGACTAGATCAATAAAATAGAAATTAAAGGCGTTATTGAAAATTCATGGCCATATGTACTTATCACAAAATATCCATTAGTTAGCATTTTTTAAAATATTATGATGAAGAAAAGAAAATTTTCTGGCAGGTGGAACTCGCCGCACACATACGCTAATAATACAAATGGATTAAAAAAATATTAAAATCAATTTTAAATGCATATTCTTGTTCTAAATGAGTATAAATACATGGGTAATTTTTAATTTAATTTTAGAATTATTTTGAAATGTTTCATTTTTATGCTGGGAAAATAGAAAACAATCACAAATAAGTTAAAATGTCTGTAATAGTATTGGGGCCCAAAACAACCTTTTTTTTTTTGCCCCGGGGCCCCTTCTATGTCTGATCAGGGTCTGCATATTTTTGACTGCTATTGCGTGTTTGCAACATAAATCAACATAAAAATGAGTATTTTTTGCTTCGAAAAGGAATTTTAGATATCTGTAAATTGTATGCTTTTGTAACATCATTAATTTTCTTTGATCTTTTTTTTTTTATTGCACCCATAAATACAGTGTAGTGTCCACTTGCCAGGATGATTGCCAATCATTCAGTGTCCAGTATTCCATGAACTTCCTTTTAGGCGATATCCTTTCAAATCTGACATGATATATAGTCAGTCCTCGCAATTAGCGACCTCCCCCCCCCCCCCCCCATCCTCTCACTCACCATCTACGGAAAACTACGAAGCGTGAGAAAAACTTACGGTTTTCTCACAGGAATTTTCTTGAAAGCATCGAGACCGCTTCTGGAAGAATCACCGACATTTTTAATTTTCTCTTTGCCTCCTCCTTATGATCGATGCATTGAACAACAATTTTATTTATGCTTAGTTTTACTAAGTTTATTTATATTAAGGTTTGGTCATTTTTCGACGTTATAGTGCACTTTTTTGAGTTTGGGCACTCTTTATTATCCTTGTGTCCTGGTGGTGTGTTCAACTTCCACAAGAGTAATGACAGTTCTGCAGTATTGTAGCTTTTCAAACATTAATTAATCACGTGATATGTTCTACAACTAGGAATGTTTTTTGTCTCAAAGAAGTGTAAAAACTGATTAGTACATTTTTCGTGGAACCTGAAACTGAAAAAAAAGAAAGTAAACATCTAGAAATTGTACACATTTTTTTTTTTTTTTTTTTTGACGAGTTGATAAACTTATCTTTTTTGAGTTTGTTGAAAAGGGACAAAAGGTATAAGCATATGCATCCAAGATATTATTTCAGGGGCTAAAAATATTGCTGACCTCGGTTACAGTGTTCTTCGTTTGTAGTGACAGTTTTCAGATCCGGTCCTAAGGTAGAGCGAACGGTGCGACCGCACCGGGCGCCATCTCTACCAAGGCTGTTCAGAATAATATAGCACTGTGGATGTCGGAAATGGTTTCATTTACCTGTTAATAATTGTTTAATAATAAATCTTTTAGTCAATGTACAGTAGTAATCAATCATGTTAGTGAATTTTAGTGAACTTTCTGTGAAAAAATAAATTATTAACAGGTACTCGAGGACGACTTATCAAACCCTACATTGTTACGTGATTCATAACCGTCTTATTTACCTTTACCACTCTTTAACTTTTTGCCAATGAGGTTCAGAGCACCATGCATATTTGACAGTCCGTATATTATTGAAGTTGAAAGCCTCATTTTAACCCCTGAAAGCTTTTATAGCTAAATGTGTGGCGTAGCTAGGTGCAAGAGCTGATCTAGGGTACGTGGAGCCTCTCTGCAAACGTAAAGAAGCCCCGTGTTATGCTCCAGATTAAGTTTTCCTTAGTTTTTTAGTTCGAATATGGCGCTCCGATGCCTTGCTTACCGTGTCGGGCCGTCCCTGGCTACGGGGGAGCAAGGAAGGTCAACTGTACCCGGGCGCAGCATCGGCCAAGGGGCGCTAAATGGTATATGAAAGCTACCTAGTTGCATTTTTAAAAAATAGGAGGGGGCGCAAAATCTTCAGTTGTCAGGTGGAAACGAGATTTAGTCATTTGCTGTGGGACAGAGAAACTGTTTTCTCAGCTTGTTTCCATCCCAGATTCAAACTATTCTGGATTGAGGAGGAGAGGAAGACCGAAGCCAAAAAAATGGATGGAGGAATACCTCCAGAATATGTTTCCGACAACTTCAGATATCAGTATCGAGGATCATGACTGGATGATGAGGCCCATGGATGATGACTTTTCTGGTTTTTTTACTTTCTCTTTCGCATGCACTCGAAATAGTTACGAGGAAGAACTTACAAGGTTCTTGTCATAGCCAATCAAACCCGTATCTTCGCTTTCGGCGTACACGTATATGAAAGAAGCCTTCAAAAAAACTAACACTGGCGTGCCGTCCAGTGCATCTGTACAAAGATTGTTTTCGATTGCATCGGACGTATTTTCTCCTCGACGATCATGTTTGGCGGATAACAATTTTGAGATCCAGCTCTTGTTAAAATTTAATAAACATGTTTTTGAATAAATTTATGTGGTTTTTATTTTATACTAGATATACTTATTTCGGTAACGATTTTTAAGTAGATTGTGTTACTCCAGTATATATGTATCTTAGTTATATGTTTAATAAATGAAACCTACACAAATAAACCAAAAGATATTTATAGCAATGACCTCTATCACACATGACTGAATTGTTAATAATATGAGGCATTCTTTTTACAATGCTCAACAGATTTATCTACAGCTTGCTAGCAAAAAATCTTGATGACTCTGAATCAGTGCTAGATTATAATAATAAATTTTTAGTGTAATTAACTACAAATATTTAAGCCGAAGAAAAAGTTTAAAACTTACTTTGCCTATCAAAATGTGAGGGAAAAGACAGTTCATGAACTTAATTCAATCTGTAATACTGTTAACTAATAATTAAAGACAATCAGCACATCAGGCGACTATAGATGGTGTATTAAATTCAATGTCTGTTTGAACAAAAATCACCTCATTCAATGTATATTACATTAATGCTGAATTTATGCATTATTAAATATTGTCGAATAAAGGTAGGATTTGTTTCACTTTTATTTTATTTTTTAAGTTAGATATTGTTTTCAGGTAAAAAGTAATAGGAAGTAATTTACTGGTACCTTAAAAAAACATACAATTATTATATTCACATAAATGTGCATTATCAGCGTTAAACTAGTAATAATCAAAGTTGCTTATTAATGTTTTATTTATACACCATTTCAGATCTGTCCCTTGAAAGACATACAAATGGTGCTTTACTGTATCTGGAAATTAAAGGATTATTAGTTATCTCAAAGTGTGGTGAAAATTTTTAATGCTTAATATGCGTAACATAACTGCAATATCAAGGTTATGAAAAAGGATCGAAAGCAAGATTAAAAAACTTAGCATATCATAGATGCTCAGAGTTAGATTTTTCAGGTGACAAATTAAACATGCGTCAAATGATACTTTTGAAAATATATTATTCAACTGGTCATTCTGCTTCTTATAATGATTTTGTCATTTCTGTTAGATTGTCTAATGAATCGGCCAATTAAAAGAAAAGTAACAAAGCACAATTTATGAACATATTATGAAACATTTTTCAACCGATGTATAGTTTAATACTAGATCCATTTCAGCTTTCACATGATACTATAAGATATCCCATTCCTACCACAAATTAACAAGGAGAATGCCAGAAAATTCACACTATTCAGCATGCTCAGAGTTGCCAACCTTTACAAAATGTAACTAACCATTATTTATAAACTGTAAATTTTGAAGATATATTTTCAAAATAGTATCCAACTCCTACATTAAAGTCATAAATGTCGCTATATTCTAAGCCAGAAGTTACTGTTTTCAAAAACTGGTTAATTATATTCCCTGAAGGTCGGCCAGTGTGTAGTATACTAGGAAGGGATACTTTGCCAGGAGAGGGCCGCTCACGATACTAAATGAGTCGTTTAGAGATACTAGCAGGCCCTGATTATGAGAAATAGGGGTCTGGTGCCGGGGGGGGGGGGTGTTACATTTTGTCTCCTTACCTCCTGTGACAACTGATTTTCTGTATTTTCGACTGTGTTCTTGTACAAATCCGTGAAATGATTAAATGAATTCAACAGGAAATAAAATACAAGATAAATGGGCGTGTTTATGAATGTTTTCTATGCAATATGTGAGATAAGCTTTAAAAGTTTAAAGCACAACTAAAACCCTGACTTTTCCCTATAACTGAAAACAGTAAATCCCTAAGTATCAGTACTCAATGTTGGGAGTTAATCAATCAATTTCTTAATCAATGCGTTGGTTGACTAAATTAGCAATTCTGATTAAATTATTTGCAATTAAACTTTGCTTGCATGTACCAATTAAATTATTTGGATTAATGTATGCTAATCATCACTCGCAATTAAAATAATTGCACTTAACTTTTTTAATTATTCTATGAAACATTTAAAACTAACAATTAACTTATATACAGAATTAATTAAGATATAAAATTTAACCTACATTATATACCTAATAAAATTTAATACTGCTTTTAATAGAGCGAACATTTACTATTGTCTCTATCTTCAAAATAATTCGCTTGCCAGACTACTCGCGCGTTGACGTTTGTTCAGTGCTCACTCGCCCGCCGCATGAACTAGTCTACATTAAGATAAAATATTTTCATATCTACTTTTTGTGTTTTGGTTTAACTAACGTAAATGCACTGATTTTGCCCAATTTTGTGGAAGAAAATGGCGTCGATAGACGACATTGACAGACAGCATTTTGTGAGTGAATGTTTCGGTTTCGGAATGCAGAACGCTTTTTGCCAGAGTGCATTGTGCCTGAAGTTTGGCTGAGGTGGAATCATGTCTGGGGATGTTTCTGGTGGTATGGACTATTATCCTTGATCCTAATTCATGGTAAGCTCAACGTCGACTCCTTCTCAACTATTCTAGACAACAATGTTCTTCCTATGCTGTGGCAATTTTACGGGTTGAATCATTGTCACGTTGCGAGGTCCACCACAGATTGGTATGATGGCAATGATGGGTGAACCGACTGGACTGGCCTGCCCAGAGTCCAGACTTGAACCTCTAGGAAACTTTAATTAATTCTATATATACTTTATTTTATTGAATAAATTATTAATGCTCCTGTTTATCCTTGGGGGGGGGGAGCAACGCTGAGCTTTAGTAGGGTATTCGACGACCAGTGCGAAGAAGCAGTGCTGGCACAGGAGGGGAATCCTCGCCGTTGTCTCTGCAGCGATGGCAGAGGACGGGTTGAGCATGGTTTCAAGGTTTTAAAGCATAGGAGTTGGTTCTTCTACCAAAAAACTATTCCCCAAAAATCTAAGCATGCTGAAGGGCTGTATTTAAATATTCATTTGGAGCAACGTCTCTTCCTCTCAAATTAAATCATAACTCGATGTTTTAAGAGGAACGGAATGCAACTAAATTTACAACTGTTGCCCAATTCAAATGAAATACAATGGATTTAGGAAGTACATTTTACTTTTTCCGTATATTGGATGTTTAAAATAAAAAGACTGACTCTCCCTTACATTCAACAAAGATCTGATGTTTCTAAGTAAATGGTTATACAAAAATACTGCTATTCTATTTAAATACAAAGCTACTTATGTTTAAATCAATAGCATTAAGGTAGTATAGTTTTCGCTTTGGATAAGGACAAACTTTCTGTATACAGTTGATTTGCATCGAAATTATTAACTACATCGCAGTTTAAAGTGTAGCACTTAAAAATCCAGAAAATGTCATTGATGATGGAAGTTTTATGTATCATTTTGTTCCTGTAGTTCCAGACAAATGTTTTATGCTAAAATAGCCATAAATGTTGTTCTAAATTTTTACAATTTAATATATTTCTACTTGCATATTAGCTATAGAAGCAATGGATTATCAATTCTTGATACAATTGGTTGGTGAATACACATCGCTGTTAAATATACTTAAATTACATCTGAACCTTTTGGAAGTGATGAATTGTAAGAAGTTAAATGTTATAATGAATGCGTTTTATTGCGACTTAAATTCTTCCCCTTACAGCAACAAATTTGCTGGATGAAAGAATTTCATTCCAGAAAATAAGCTTTAAAAAGTATGCTGTGTACGTATAAAAATTTCTTGATCTTCGAACTGGGGGTGTAGAAATTTGACGCTGGTTTTGATTCTATGGTCTACTTACGTTGTTCGTATTGCATGTGGGAACTCTTTCGTTGAAGAACCAAGGAAGTGAGTGTTCAAGTTTGCCATTTCAATTTTGGGAAGACCTAGTCTCAAAACGATTCTGTAAATTTTTCGTTTGAATTTGATTTTCTCGTGTGGTTAATGTAACTCTTAAAATTTGTTTTCATCTACTTTTTTAATGTAATGTAAATGACCAAATTTTTGTGTCAAAATCAGAATTTTCAGACAGCTTTCCATAATTTCATGAACCCGACTTCTTGTGTTCGGGGTTTTCATCTCTTATACTGTTCTTTTGATGGTTCGGAAATATTGCGGGAAGTTTTACTTGGATTTTGCAATTTAAGTCTGCCTGTAAAAATACATTTGCTTGAAAGTGTTGCTCGATATCGAATGTCCTATACCAGTTATGGGCAACCTTTGAAAAGTCGCGGGCCGTATACTTGGGATTTATATGGGAGTTTGAATGGTTTATATGGGTTTCATACGGGGTTTTGATATGTTCCGCGGGCCAGATCAAAGGCCGTGGCGGGCCACATCCGGCCCGCGGGCCGGCATTTGCCCATATGTGTTCTATACGCTTTTAGCTGAATAGAATATCTTCAGATGTGTTTGTTTTCCGCCTATTTTTCAAAGCATAAACGGGAAAAACGATAAAATGAAAGTCATTCAGTAAGGTAGCCCACTTGTCATTTTCGTGGGGGCAAGTGGAACACTAGTCAAGAAGCTTATAGTAGAAATGAGTGGGTAAAGGTATTAATTGTAAGTAAAGGTTTTCCCTTTTAGAAAGCACACATCCGCTTGAGATTATGATTTTTAAGGTGACTACTTTTGTGTCTCGTGGTATTAAGCTATGGCGAGATTGTCTGTAGGCTCTACGCCAGCCCTTTGAAATATCCGCTACTGTTTTGATTAGCTTCAATTAATATGCTTTGTACTAACGGTATGGTCGGCACATTTAGCGAAACCGTGCATCTTAACGTGTTTTTGGGAGTTACCTATTGCAAAGTTATGCATGCTTAGCTTGTTTCTACTGTTTAAAAGTCGCTTCACACACTTTTGCTCTTGTCTTCGGTATAGTGGGCCCAGTAGTTCTTCTCCACAAGAGGACAATTACTTTAACAAACATAAAGTAGTTTGATTAGAAAATCAGTTCTTTTAGAAGCTTCCCTGGATTACTCTTGCCACTTACGCAAATTTTCGGACAAACTACTAAAACTGCTGTGAGACTTCTTTTAAAAATCAAATTTCCCATGAAATATCAATCACCGCAGACCTTCTCCTTCATATAGCAGGCCGTCAATGGCCTGATATTCAAGTATGTGCTATTTGAGTGATAACTTTGGGGATATGACTATCCGGCTATGGTTGCAGTCAAATTTAGAAGAGAATGAGAAAATGAATGTGGATTATATCCACAACCCCTCTAAAAATACATCAAAACATTCATTAACGATTTCTGTCAAGGGAGCCCCACTTGTCTCTTTCGTGGGGCTAAGTTTAACAGCAGTCCGTTTTTCAATAGGCCAGTGTTAGAAATCGAGGTGCATGGAGGTATTTTTTTAATCCCAGGAATTCATTGGATTTTGTGAAATGGTTAGAGTAGCATATTTTTGTAATACAAATCGAAATGTAGATAAAGGCCCTGGTACAACACCTTAAGTGCATTTACTATTTATGACAATTTTTTGAACATTAAAGAAATCTTTATGTACTTAAATTCAGATTCATTTAATATTTTAATGTTGTTTATCTAAATTTAATTAAATATGTGGTATCTTAAGCTTATATGAAATCAATGCGTGGTCTATATGGGTAGCTACCTAAAAACAATGGTCAAAAATACGTAAAATTGTAGTTGGACAGCAGGGCTTAATTTGGGCCGGAGCTCAGCTCCGGTACTTCTTTTATTTGAGTGAATTTTTACATATTAGGCAAAACCAAACGGAGCTCGTGAATATTGGGCTCCGGAGCCCACCATTTCATATTAATTTGTCATTTTTACGCTTTTCACACACACATCGATTTTAAAAGACACACCACACAGGATTCGTTTCGCCTCAAACCAATTCTAGCATCCTGAAAACGATTTCAGTCAGCTTAGCAGAAGCCGATCTGTCTGTGACGTATCTTGGTGCACAACCAAGATACCCGTAGCTTCCTTTTAACCAAAACTGCTCCTTTTTAAATAAGCAATGGTCAAAGGACTGCATTCTTGCTTCACAATAAGTTACTTTGTAAGTGTATTAAGGTTCCAGATACGGTTTTTTCAAGGTGGAATAGAGAAATTTGAGACTTGACCAGTACTTCAATTTCTTTTAAATACTGACAAAAAGAATTAAATTCGAGGTAAAAACGGTGCCCACTAGAGAGACAGTTTTGACCATGAAATTTTCTAAACGTAGATAGACTGCCTTTAGCTGTGATTCCCCCCGCCAGATCTCTGGTACTTGGAAAATTTATTTTCAGGCTTGTTCTTTGTTTTGGGGACCCGCTTAAAAATCCTCTTCAAGTAAAACGGACAAGTGTTTTTACAGGCAGAAGGGAATTTTCAACAGCCAGAATACTAGTGGGGAAGAAACCCACTACCGTACGTTTAAGTGATTATTGTGGAAGTGTATAAGCTGTTAACATTTAAGCCGCGGGCTCTTCCAAATTTCGCGGCTTGCTCTTCAGTTAAACATTGCTGAAGATTAGGTCATATGCCTTGTTTATAACCAAACCTGTAAAGGGTAGCAATTTGCTACGAATCGGACTTGACCTGTTCACCTTCATCATTGCAAAAATGCAACGGCGAATATTCCCCTTTTGTGCTGGCGTTATTTCACCGTTTCGGTCTTCGAATGTTCTGCAGAGCTGGGGGTGTCCCGCATCGCCCAGTTTTAGCGGGGTGTTCAACAACCAATGCGAAGAAGCGGTGCTGGCACAGGAAGGGAATCCTTGCCGTTGCGCCACTGCAGAGATGAGAACGGACGGGTTGAGCATGGTTTCAAGGTCTTGAAGCATAAGACGTCGACCTTATTTGACCAGAAACTACTTTGAATTCTAGTACGCTTCAGGTATGAACCTGAATATCAGTTTGATAGAAATCCGTGGGTTACAGGTTAAGGGCCTGCCCACTTTTACGCTAATCGCTTAAGTGTATGGTCGTGGGTTTCATTCCCACTCTTACACGGTTGTTGAAATTTCCTTTTTCTGCTAGTAAACTGTTGTCCGCTTTACTTGAAGAGGATTTTTAAGCGGGTCCTGAAAACCAAGAACAAGTCTGAAAATAAATTTTCCAAATACCAGAGATCTGGGGGGGGGGGGGGGATCACAGCTTAAGGCTGTCACACTACCATGAGAAAACTTCATGGGCAAAACTGCCTCTCATCTAGTCGGCACCTTTTTTACCCCGAATTTAATTCTTTTCGTCAGAATGTAAAAGAAACGGAAGTACTGGTCGAATCTCAAATATTTCTATTCCACCTTGAAAAAACCGTATCTGGAACATTTATCCACTTACAAACTTATTGTGAAGCAAGAGTGGTGTTTTTCTGCAGAATGTTTCAAGCTTGTTTGAGTTAACACTCAAATTACACTTGAAAGACAAATTGTGGAGCAATTAACATTTACCCTTTCCCAGCTGATTCCAAATCACAGATATTATTGTACAGTCAATTTACGTCGTCTTCTGAACACACCAGTTTAGTTGAAAATAAAAAAAAATATTTCAATGCAGTGTATCATAACTGATACATTATTTAATTTTACACTTTGAATCAATTAAGATAGGGCAAGTGGGCCAGTGGGGGAAGTATTTCATCCCCCATAAATTCAGATTGTTTCATTGTAGATGTTTTAATTTCATATACACCACAATACCAACAAAACAGGACATTATTTTAAAATATGTGTTGTGAAAGTTATAATTTAGATTGAAAATAAGACTTAATTTAGTCTTCAGCGGGAAAAAAAACTAATGTAATTATTAAAAGAACAAGTTACATATTTATACTGAGACTTGTTAATTTTTGCAGAATGTCATGGCATTTGTAATAAGTTTACTGGCTGGCCAAGTTGCCCTACAATTGGTGCAACACTAAGGTGGAGAAAATGTTCTATTACTTGACCTGGGCAATTTGTTCTTGATCAAGACCCAAACCGAAATAAATCTTGTATTTTAGCTTTATAAACTACCTATGAAGATTCTTTTAAGTCGCCTCGTAAAATCCAAAAAAGTAAGTTGTTCGGATTTACGAAACTCCAAAAACTTAGATTGAGATTATAACGGCATTTTGTTCTTTACAGCAGCCTTTACGCATTCTCGTTAAGAAAATTCTAAACTATTGAAATAGACCTCCGAAAATACTATACTGTTGCAAAATTCTGTTAATCAGTTTTGCTTACTGCCGCATAATTCGTTCTATCCATTTGATTTTACCCGCATCAAAACTATCCTCAGCTGCTCGTACTCGGTACATGTTAAGCTGCAGAACTCGTGTAAAATTTCGGGTTTTTTCCTCCGTTGTTCTTTTTATTATCAGCATTGTATCAATATTTTAATCGTATTTTTTGTATTTTACAGGGATTAAGTCAATTTTTTATCGTCTTGCACTTATTTTTTAAACATAAAATAATTTAAAAGTGAAATTATCATTCGACTGTCGTAAAAAATTTGCCTCTCCCCTATGGTACCGGATCAGGCAGCTTATTCATGGCAAACTTACATCTACAATTACAATCTGTGTTGAACATTCCAATGTCCAATTAACAAAAAACTTTTTGTCATGCATGGACAAAGGAATGCATCTCAAAGAATAAATTGCGATAGCATCGGCTGTGTATCATTGCTTGTAGGAAATTGACCTAATATAAATTTCTACTGTTTGCCATGTATGATATGACTGCTGGGGCTGGAATAAATAAATTTGTACCTTAATGAATAATTCTTACTGTTTCAAAACTTGATACATTCTTCACACAGCAGCAAAACTGTAAATCTAAATCAATTGGTTAAATAACATGAAAACTACACCGAATTCAGTAAAATACTGAGGAAACTGGATTCGAAACGAAAATTTTCAAGTCCTGACAGACATGCCCCCAAATTTGTCACTCGTAGCTATCAGTGGGCGCTCGTGGGATACAGCAAGTACAGCCGGGCTGCACTTGAAAGTATCAGCACATAGTTTAAAATAATTTATTCTACTAATTTTCCTAAATTCAGATTAGAATTGTGGAATCCTACGGTAAATTAAAAAAAATCTCCGAAAAAAAAAAAAAAAACGTATTGTGGCCGGATCGCTCATTCAGAAAAAAAAGCACTTTAATCTTCCCGCAATTCAATTGGGAAAATCTTTGGTTCAGCCCAGAGCGCTGAAAAGAAAATTGGCAGCACCGTTGCCATGACAACGACTACGTAAGCAGCCTCTCTGGCATAGGGAATCTGCAGCTGATACAGCCGATGGAAGATTTTTTAACGGCGGCTGAACTTGAGAACTCGACTAACTCATTGGCTCAGACGAGAAGTGAGGGAGGGGGTAAGGAGAATATATGTTTGGAAAACTCTCGACTTTATATTGCTGAATTTATCAAGAAGGTAAGCCTGAATAGACGCTTATGAATGGACAATTACCCATCAAAGCAGTATTGTTTTTAAGTAAGCAAGAACTGGCATTTAGAGGACATGGCGAGCGAGAAAATTCTTTAAACATGGGAAATTTTAAAGAGCTTTTAAAATTATGGATATCTGAATTAAAACAACGCCTTTTTATGAGAGCATCACTGACCGATTCGCAAGTTTAAAAGAAAGGAGGATTGATTTGACTTATAAAAAATAAGTAAGTTTTCTTTTATTCTTCTTTTCTTCTCAAGTTATCGTTACAAAAGAAAATTCTAAGGAAACTTCGAATCAGACACGGATTAATGCAATTTTGAGGATAAGAGCGGCTGGTTGAAATTTATGTCCATTTTATGGAAGTAAAATAGGATCTCTTACATTTTTTATGTAATTTCTTTTTTTTTTTTTTTTTTTTCCTCGGTGAGGGCTTAATCCGCCAGCTTTCGAATTCAGTAACAAAGATTTTCCAATCCTGTCCGGTGGAAAGGGGGGGGGGGGGCTCATATGCTTCCGGCTGCACTAACAGTTTTGACCACGGGCCGCCACTGGTAGCTATAGTAACTTTTAAACATCAGGCCATCGACGGGGAGCAATGTATACTTTGTCTTTGCAGGGCCTCTGTATACAAAGTCCACTCTGGTAACATCAAATGGATTCGATTCATTGATTCTGTGGATTGGAAGCGGTGCAGTTACTTGACTGCCCCTTTTGGCCTTCTATTGTCTGCCCACGAAGCATTTGTGGAGGAAAGTCTTTACGGCTTGTCTGCCAAGGATGATCCAGTATTTTTCTCTTTCTTGCGCACGAGTGTCGAGAAACACCAGAATGGAACACATTTTCGTGTTCATTCATAATTACGAGGTCTGTGAATCTTGATTTAGAAGGTAGAATCATGGGATGTTTTTCGTAAAACTTAGTGAATTCTGCAATCTGCCTACAAGGCAAGTAAGTTTATTAGTATTTAGACTTGGGTTTAAGCTGAAAAGTTTTGATTCTGGACTAATGAGTGTCAAGTTTTTTAAACTGATCATATTCCCTTACTGGAACATCATCGTTTAATAACCACGATGGCCCCGTGAGCCAATCTTAATCATTGATTAGTGCATTGATACTTATCCCTCTAGTCAGCTTGTCTGCTGGCTTCATTTTCTCACTACAATGGTGCCTGTTCATTGGATTCGTCTTCTCTACTATTTCGTGCACCCTATTTTTCGCGAAGGGTTCCCAGTCTTTCGCAAACCCTCTCATCCAATGCAGACAAATGCTTGAGTCTGACCACAAGATGTCCCAGACAGCACATAAGCTTAAATCAAGCTTGACATTTCCTTGAATTTGACGTATTAATGCAAGTTTGACAGTTCAACTCATTTTAAGCTGGCAGCAAGCTTGCAGGAGTCAAGTTGAATTGTCAAGCTTAAATACAGCTTGATTTAAGCTTGACAATTGATACTAGCTAGATTTTAGCTTTCAAAGTGCGCAGTGATGGCGCCATCTCTGAAAGAGAATGGACATTAATTGTCTAGCGTCCTCAAATTTGCTGAAAGTTCGTAAAAGATGTGTTTTATTTTATTACCAGTGCCATATTACCTGCAGGGCAAACGGGGCAACTGCCCAGGGCCTACAGATTTTAGGGCCCAAAAATCTTACATCTTACACTTTTGTAGTTTTAAAATAAAATTACAAAGGATAAAAAAAATTTCAGAAGTTAAATAATTTTTTTAATTATAAAGTATGAACAATGAAAATAATTCAAATTTACATTTGTATAAATTAATTTAAACTTATTTTTAATTCTTCGAAATGCTCTATATCGATATAGCATACCAATATGTAGGAAAATAACTAACCACATTTGTAAAGAGAATTTTTAGCGTTAAAAAATAGCAAACTTTTTCAATTATTTGTTATTTTAAGAAATATTTACAAAAATGACTAAAGTGTTTGTATTCCATACATGTTAGCAACTGTGATATAGCATTTCGAAGTAACGTTTAACTATCTGTTTCTTTGATTTCAGATTACTTAACACAAAATTTGTGTTAAGTAAGTAAACCCATTCTATATTTCCAAATATGGAAATTCTTCAAAATAAAATACAATTATACTACGAAATTGATTTCAAAATCAGTCGTTTGTCTCGATTTTGGCCAGCAGTATTGCTGATGAGTGTTGCGAAAGTTTTAAAACGTATGCTGCTCTTAAGTTTATAGTATGTTTATTCCCTATTAGTAGAGTCTCTAAATCACACATAACATTATTTTAATTTTGATGCATCCCATGGAAAAATAAAAAAAACAATTAACATGTCGTCCACTTATCAATCTGGCCAGAAAACGGCTTGATAATTCACTTCAAACTTTAGTCATAACTGCCCGAAGCTTGGTAGCTGAATGGATAACGCTCTCGGCTACGAACCGAAAGGTCCCGGGTTCTATTCCAGCCACGGACACTCGATGGAAACAGACTAAATTAAATTGAAATTTCAGCGTAGAGGGGAAAATGCGTGGCAAAGTAAAATATGTGGGGCGAGTTCGCCGACCGGCGCCCCGTGTATTTAGGAAATTTTTTTTAAGGAAAATTTTGTAAGCTTGAAATTAAGCTTGCTATGTCAAGCTTGATTCAAGCTTGAAATGTCAAGCTTAATGCAAGCTGGGCAAGTGTGAACTAGAACACTTGATTCAAGCTTGCATTAAGCTTACACGCTTGAAATTTTCAAGCTTATTGACTTGATAAATCAAGCTTGCTGCAAGTTTGCTGTGCTGTCTGGGGTTGTTTTCCTTTATGATCGGGAAAGTTTTTGTCAAGTACGAACAGTCTAGTTCCGATTAATGTTCCAAGCAGCTCTAATCTTGGCAAGCTAATTTCTTTCAGAGGTGTCAAACCTGATTTAGCTATCATAAAACTAGTTTTGACTGTACCTGTACTTCTCATTCTGAAATAAACTACACAGCTGTATACCTTAGGAATCTGATCTGAAAACACGTAGAGTTCCAACTGTGTGATCCTTCCCTCAAGATATTTCCTTGGAATCGCCATACTCTGGATGTATACAACTTCTGAGACCCAATTCCTAAATCTTTCACTCATGTCTGGGTGAAGAGGTTCGTCCCATGGAATTCCCCTCTCCCACAGCTCCTGCATCATATTCTGATTCTGATCGTGAAGGGAGTCAAGACCCAGTGGGTCGAATAACATACCACTAACACTTAGAAACCAATCTTTTGGTAATAATGGTTTTTATGGTTATTTCAGGAATGTTCATGCGACCTTTAGGATGCCGTGATCCTTGTCCCATACCAGACCAAGAACCTTTTGAGGAACATCTTCATTTGCCTTTTTACGGCATTCAAGATTTTGAGCTTCAAATTTCGCGTAATTCTGGCGAATTCGTAACCCACTGTCTTAAGTTCATACTAGCTTCTTTCATTATTTCAGTGGCGTCCCAAGAAATTAATGCTGCCTCTTTCACAGTTTCTGCACCGTCGATTAAATTGTCAACGTAAAGGTTTTGTAGAATTTCACAAGCATCTTTATGCTCCTTGAAATATTTCTGTATGTGATGTTTTATAGCAGCCGCTAACAGGAATGGGCTGCACTTAACCCCGAAGGGAATGCGTTTCATTCTCGAGACCCTCATGCGACAATAGCTCAATTCGAGGTCTGTCTCGCACTCATTTCCCCATAAAAATTGCAAAAATTTGCGATCTTCTGCTATACTAATCAATCTCTAAAAATGCTCTCTGAATATCAGCACAAAATAGTATGGGGTGATATCGAAACCTCTAAATAATTTTAAGTAAATGCGGCATGAGATTCGGACCACTATCTAAACATTCATTACGAGAAAGTTCATATTTGGCCTTGGAGGAGGCATCGTAACAAATCCTGACTATTAATTTCCTTTAATTCTCTTACTACACCATGGTGTGGCATAAAATACTCTACACTATTATTGCCCAAATTTGGAGAACCTCTTCGATAGGTGCATTTCGCCAGCCCCCCCACCAAAACCGATTTCGATGAAAAAGGTTCAGATCGTTTGTACCTCGTTTGTACCCGTTTGTACCAGCAAACTTTTCGTTTGTACCTCATTGGTATCTTCACAATAAGCGTTTACTTGTGGGGGGGCTGGCGAAATGCCTAGCCCCCCCACCAACGAATTTTCAAAAATGAACGATGCCAATCGTTTGTACCCGTTTGTACCAACAAAATTTTCGTTTGTACCTCACTGGTAGTTTAACTATAAGCGTATCCTTGTGGGGGGGCTGGAGAAACGATAGCCCCCCACCAACGAATTTTCAAAAATGAACGGTGCCAATCGTTTGTACCTCATTTGTACCCGTTTGTACCAACAAAATTTTCGTTTGTACCTCACTGGTAGTTTAACTATAAGTGTATCCTTGTGGGGGGGCTGGAGAAACGGTAGCCCCCCCCACCAACGAATTTTCAA
>JAWZYV010014980.1:0-97579 GCA_038373885.1 Cheiracanthium punctorium | reverse complement strand
GTTAAACATCTGTTCGTCAAAGCCACAAATATTCCATCTCTTCAGTCACCTTGACCGATTTACGGAGAATCTTGGGGTTTGTAAGTGATGAAGAAGGAGAGCGCTTCCATCAAGATATCAAAACGATGGGAGAGTGCTACCAGGCACTCTGGGACAAACAAATGATGTCAGCATCACAGATCTGGGACAAACATTTGATCGAGCATCCAATGAGATTGCCCTCGCGAAGCCCACAAACGCAAATTCTTGCCTAAATGGTGCCATTGACTCAAGTCATCACGTCTTATTTCATGATTATATTGTTGCGGAATTACTCTTCTACTCCTTGGGTTCGTCGTTCTAAAGTTTTGTTGGTGTAAAAAGTTCAAGTAAAAAGTCACTTGTCAGGATGGAACACAAACTTTATTACTTCTAGATCTTCGTAGTACAATCAGCTGTACACAATTCACAAGCACAATCTAGCAATAACGTGCTTTTAACAATCCGCTTGGATCAGAAGCTCTCACAAATGCTGTATTTCTCACACAAAATAAGTCACTTTCACAGGCAAAAATTCCGTGGAAATATTCAAGGGATAAAGTACGCAATCCCTTAAGACACAGCAATGAAGAATTTACACACAGCACTGTAAAAACAGCTTCACAAAGCAAGCTAAAACACAGCTTCTATAGCAATTCACAAAGCACATGTACTGAGAGCTGTTCACACATCGAGCGTTCAGCTCGCACTGACTGACTTCGGGGCGATGCGCGCTTCTATAAATAGCCGGCGCAGGAGGTACAAGAGGTTTCCAGAAAAGTCAATTTCTCGAGGGTTCTACATAACGCGTGAATATTGATTACGCCATAGAAGAGAAATGCCAGGCTATTATGCTTTTTTAATGCAGGAAAAACAACTTCCAGGCCCCACTGGGAAAATCGCGCCAAATGACCAAAAAGTCGCCAAGCTTGGCGACTTTTGGCGAAATATCGCCAAATTTGGCGCCAAAAATAAGTCCTCAAAAGTGAAGAGATCTAAGCTCTAGGACTAATATTTCTCGAGATTTCTAGAAGCCCATAGAAAAACATATGGGAAAGCGAAACCTCCGTATCTCCGGTTCTAATTGGCCGATTTTGATGCAACAAAAAGCAAAATTTATCTATTTGAAGCGTAGAATACGAATTTTAAACCATTCTAAGCCCCAGAGCAGCGGGTTGCCCCGAAAATTCGTAACATTGCCCCCTTCCCAAGGACTGCACGTCCCGGGCAGTACAATCCCTAGTTAGGAGGTCACACAGGTACCTACACTGTATAACACTTAACAAGATCTTAACAACATAATTCAAGCAAGTAATCAATAGCACAATAAGCAAATACACATTAATAAATAAATAATCAACATAATAAATAATTACACTGTAATAAGTAATCAATGTAATAACAAATACACATTAATAAAATCCAATATATTACAAATATATACACTAAACATGGCGTATGTAATGAGTGAAAGAGAGTTGGCGAAAGAGGAAGAGAAGAGAAAGACAGGAAAGAAATGACAGTTGAAAGAAAGGAGGAATTACGCCATAGTGAACATGGTCTGATAGTCAAATAACTAATTACAACCGCGGTAGATGGCTAGCCGATCGTAATGTACAACTCTTGGCTTCGAGTTTGGTGACTTACGAATCCGTACGATGACGTCATTCAGCCGGTTTAGGACTGTGTATGGACCATCCCACGGCGATTGCAGCTTGGGAGACAGGCCTTTCCGTCGAGTAGGATTCCATAGCCAAACTTTGTCACCTGCGTTGAACTCGTGTCCCGTAGCCTTCGTGTCGTAGCGAGTCTTCATCTTTTCCGTGTTCAGGTTGATCCGCTCCCGAGCAAAATGATGTACATCTTCAAACCGTGCCCGAAGGTTTTCCACGTACTCCTCTGGCGATGAAGGCGCATCTGGAGGGCGGCCGAACACTAGATCGGCGGGAAGACGAAGATCTCTGCCGAACAGCATCTGGGAAGGTGTGAAGCCGGTAGTCTCATGGACGGCACTCCTATAGGCCAGCAGGAACAGGGGGAGTTTCTTGTCCCAGTCCTCTTGATTCCTAGATACCAGGAGCGAGAGGTTGTTCAAAATTGTACGATTGAACCTCTCCACCATGCCGTCGGATTGTGGGTGTAAAGGCGTAGTCTGGGTTTTGTCCATTCCGAGAAGTTGGCATAGTCCTTTAAAGACTGCAGAGGTAAAGTTCGTTCCTTGGTCGGAATGAAGTTGCAGAGGGGTTCCATATCTGGAAATCCATTCTTGCACCAGTACCTCTGCTACGGTCGTAGCTTCTTGATCGGGAATAGGAAACGCTTCGGGCCATTTAGAGAAGTAGTCAATGACAACTAGGATGTATTTGTTGCCATCCGAAGTGCGCGGAAGAGGTCCCAGGATGTCGAGTGCAATCCTCTCAAAAGGCGCTCCTACATTATAACGATGTAGTCTTCCACGGCTTCGTTTCTTCGGGCCTTTGCGGGCGGCACAGGCGTCACAAGCTTGACACCACTTTTCGACGTCGCCTCGAGCCCTAACCCAGTAAAAGCGCTCGCGAACTTTCTGCAGGGTCTTCATTACGCCAAAATGGCCCCCAGTTAAGCCATTATGAAGTTCTTCTAGAACCTTCGGAATCCTCGAGCGAGGGAGTACCAACTGCCATCGGAGCATCTTGCCGTCGTCCGACTCCCATTTACGATACAGGACTCCATTTCTCAGGCGAAGCGAATCCCATAAAGCCCAGTACTGTTTTGTTGCCGGACTGTAAGATGATATTTCTTGCCAACTGGGCTTAGCGCTGGATTTTTCCATAAATTCCACAATAGGTTTGATGTCGCTGTCTGTTAATTGGTCCGCCCGAACATTTTCGTCACTCCAGGGATCTTGAGATGATGCCGATGATGTAACTTGGCGGACAGCGGGATGTTTCAGATGGTAATTTTTCTCTGCCCTGGAGCAATAGCGACAACTGTCTATGCAGGGCCTTCTCGACAAAGCATCTGCATTTCCATGAGATGACCCTTTCCGATGACGTATCTCGATGTCATATTCTTGTAGTCGCTGTATCCACCTGGCTATTTGGCCCTCCGGATTCTTGAAATTTAGAAGCCAGGTTAAAGAGGCATGGTCTGTTCGGAGCAGGAACTTTCGGCCGTACAGGTAATGATGGAAGTGCTCCACGGCCTTAATGATAGCAAGGAGTTCCTTTCTCGTAACACAATAGTTACGTTCTGCCTTTGAAAGGCATTTGCTCCAGTAAGCAATGACGTGTTCTTGGCCATCTATCTCCTGGGACAAAACTGCTCCGACACTCTCCTTACTTGCGTCTGTGTCCAGGATAAATGGCTTGTCAGGGTGAGGATACGACAAGATCGGCGAAGATGTTAAAGCCGTCTTCAGTTCGTTGAATGCGTCCTCACATTCCTCAGTCCATAGAAATTTCTGTCCAGTCTCGGTCAATCTGTGAAGAGGTCTTGCGATTTGAGAAAAGCCCTTCACGAATTTTCGATAGTAAGTACACAGACCGAGAAAACTTCTTAAGTCGTGGATATTCTCGGGACGACTCCAGTTCTGGACTGCGGACGTCTTTTCGGGATCGGTTCGGACTCCGTGGGCGGATATTATGTGCCCGAGGTAACGTACTTCCCGACGAAACAAATTGCACTTCGATGGACTTAGTTTCAAGTTTGCCTCTTTTAATTTCTGCAGTACCTTTCGAATGTTCTCGAGATGCTCTTCGAAAGTCCTTCCGACGATGATGATATCGTCCAAATAAACGAGACATGCCTCGTAGGAAAGTCCTCTCAACACTGTCTCCATTAGTCGCTCGAATGTAGCAGGTGCGTTGCAGAGTCCAAAAGGCATAACTTTGAACTGCCATAATCCTTGTCCCGTGGTGAACGCAGTCTTTTCACGGTCATCGGGATGAATTTCCACTTGCCAGTAACCACTTTTCAGATCCAGAGTGGAAAACCATTCGTTTCCCGATAAAGTGTCCAATGTGTCGTCTATCCTGGGAAGAGGGTAGCTGTCTTTCTTTGTAATGTCATTCAGACGTCTATAGTCAACGCAGAACCGGGTGGAACCATCTTTCTTTCGGACCAAAACAATCGGCGAGGCCCACGGACTAGTCGATGGCTCGATGACGTCATCACGCTGCATCTCCTCTAAAAGTCTGCTCACCTCTTCTTGCTTAGCAAACGGCAGCCGCCTAGGATGTTGCTTGATGGGAGAATGGCTGCCTGTATCTATCCTATGTTGAGTTAAGCTCGTACGGCCAAAGTCACCCGAAGTACGGGAGAAGAGGTCTTCAAATTCGGCTATTACTTTCTCCGCAGCGCTTCTCTGTTCTGCCGTTAACTCCACGTCTTGTATTAATTCCTTCGTCAGGCACTCGGAAGACTTAGCTGTCGTTTGGCTGATGTTCTTATTAATGCAGGTAACAGGAGTGCATGTCGCCAACACTTCATTTTTCTTTATCACCTTTGACTTGTCCGTCACATTTACTACTCTGACTGGAATTTCTGTTCTCGACAAGTCCACAAGTGTTGCTCCCACAAGTACTCCTCTGATGGAATCACTATTGCTTTGGTGTTCGATTAATCCAAAACGGAATTTATTGCTTTCTTTTACTGTTCCAGAAATTATTGAATCAGTTCTGGGAGGTAGAGTGATATCAGTCTGGGCTATTATTTGCTGAACAGGCAAAACAGTTTCATTTCTAATATCAAACGCAGCTATTTCTTCTGAGTCTGAACAAAGCTCATTATTCTTAAAGTCCAAATTAAATTTGTGTGATTTTAAAAAGTCCAGTCCGAGAATAAAAGAGTCTGTAATATTGGCGACATATACCACATGGTCGTATCTGGCATTTCCAAACGTGATTTCTACTTGCGCTTTTCCGCCCACTTCGATCTTGTCACCTGTCACAGTCTGGAGGGTCAGCGAGGGCGGAGTCCAGATAATCTTCAAATTTAATTTCTTGGCCAGATCCGTCCTTATGATGGTTACGTTCGCTCCAGTATCAATCACCATGTGGCATGGGGAACCATTAACATATCCCAGTACGAAGAGTCCATTACTGCCGCCATTCACTGATGAAATCTGTAAGACTTTCAAACGGGGCTTTTGAATATCCCTCAGCCTCTGTTCCTGAAAGTCGTCTCTTTTCTGTCTTCCTTCATGGGCTTCTCTGGTGCGTTGATAACTGCGATCTTTACGACGAGAGTTCTTTTGTGCGTCGCAGTATTTTCGTAAATGCCCCTCGCTGTTGCACCTCCAACATTTCACTTTTCTTGACTCTGACTGTTCTTGTCGTTCCACCAGATTTTCCAGGGTCTTTAATTTATTCTCTAATCTCTCCATTTCTCCATCCGTAGGCTCCTGGAATGACACAGCTCTAACATTATGCCGCTCTTTTCTTACGGCCAGCTGAGCTGCCTCTAGCTTCATGGCGAATACGAGGGCAGACCTGAGATCTTTATAATCCGCCAAGATCAATGCTTTCTGAATTTCAGAGTCCACGAGGCCTTCAATAAAATGTTGTACCGCAACTTCTTCTCGAACATTATCAGGATAACTGCCATAGGCTAGATGACACAGCCTATCTATGTCGGAAGCCAGCTCTTGGAGGGTCTCGCCAGATCTCTGCATCCTTGACTTAAGTTGGATTCTACTATATTCTTTCAGGCACTTCTCTCCGAATTTCATCTCCAAGGCACTTGCGAGGGCGTCAAAATCTCCTATCTTCGTCGCTCCAATAGTTTGCAATACGTTAATTGCATCTCCGCTAAGGGAAGCGGCCAGTTGGTCCGCTTTCTCGGACTCGCTCCAACCATTGGCTTTGGCGACGATTAAAAATTGGGTCTTGTAGGCTTCCCAGGGAGTCTTTCCGTCATAAGTGGTAAGTTTCACTGCTGGGCGGTGTGAAGATAACCCGATGTTTTCGGGTAACTTTCCCAGCTTTACGAGAGAGTCCAATTTTTCTTCAATTTTAGCTTCACATTCTTCATGTATTTTCGAAACTATATTTTCTTTCCAGTCTAGTTTCTCCTCGATTTTATTCTTAAACTCTTCCCGCATTCTGCAAATATCTTGCTGCAATTCCTTAACATTTTCTTCTATTTTTCCTTCAATTCTTTGTTCATATTTCGTTTGAGTTTCTTCTATGAGCGACATTCTTTTCTCCATTATCTCTTGATTTTCCTGCACACTCTTTTCGAATTTCTCTAATTTTCCCAAAGCAGTCTCCATTTTCTCCAATCCCAATTTCATTCCTTCTTGTCCGGCTTCAATTTTCTTCTCTAAATCCACTTTCATCTGTTCTTGTCCGGCTTCAATTTTCTTTTCTAAATCGGTCTGTCCGGCTTCAATTTTCTTTTCTAAATCGGTCTGTCCTGCTTCAATTTTCTTCTCTAAATCCGCCTTCATCTGTTCTTGTCCAGCTTTCATCTCGTCTTGTCCGGCTTTCATCTGTTCTTGTGCGGCTTTCATCTCGTCTTGTCCGGCTTTCATCTGTTCTTGTGCGGCTTTCATCTCGTCTTGTCCGGCTTTCATCTCGTCTTGTCCGGCTTTCATTTCTTGCATCATATTCATGAGCTTTTGAAGTTGTTCTTCCATTTTTTGTCTAGTCAAAACCATAAACTGGAAAATTAAAGTCTTTATTTAGAATCCCGATTCTGACACCAAATGTTGCGGAATTACTCTTCTACTCCTTGGGTTCGTCGTTCTAAAGTTTTGTTGGTGTAAAAAGTTCAAGTAAAAAGTCACTTGTCAGGATGGAACACAAACTTTATTACTTCTAGATCTTCGTAGTACAATCAGCTGTACACAATTCACAAGCACAATCTAGCAATAACGTGCTTTTAACAATCCGCTTGGATCAGAAGCTCTCACAAATGCTGTATTTCTCACACAAAATAAGTCACTTTCACAGGCAAAAATTCCGTGGAAATATTCAAGGGATAAAGTACGCAATCCCTTAAGACACAGCAATGAAGAATTTACACACAGCACTGTAAAAACAGCTTCACAAAGCAAGCTAAAACACAGCTTCTATAGCAATTCACAAAGCACATGTACTGAGAGCTGTTCACACATCGAGCGTTCAGCTCGCACTGACTGACTTCGGGGCGATGCGCGCTTCTATAAATAGCCGGCGCAGGAGGTACAAGAGGTTTCCAGAAAAGTCAATTTCTCGAGGGTTCTACATAACGCGTGAATATTGATTACGCCATAGAAGAGAAATGCCAGGCTATTATGCTTTTTTAATGCAGGAAAAACAACTTCCAGGCCCCACTGGGAAAATCGCGCCAAATGACCAAAAAGTCGCCAAGCTTGGCGACTTTTGGCGAAATATCGCCAAATTTGGCGCCAAAAATAAGTCCTCAAAAGTGAAGAGATCTAAGCTCTAGGACTAATATTTCTCGAGATTTCTAGAAGCCCATAGAAAAACATATGGGAAAGCGAAACCTCCGTATCTCCGGTTCTAATTGGCCGATTTTGATGCAACAAAAAGCAAAATTTATCTATTTGAAGCGTAGAATACGAATTTTAAACCATTCTAAGCCCCAGAGCAGCGGGTTGCCCCGAAAATTCGTAACAATATCCTATATGCAATATAGATTTAATTGCTTATACAGTGAGTTCTTGTCTGTGGCATAAATCCAAGTCGTTTTATATGTATGAACACTATATGTTCTTTAAAAACCTTGTACATTCATGTAAAAATAAATAAAACTAAATTGAAAATGGATTTTTAAAAAAAATCCGCAGCTTTCGGGACGAAACTAATTTTAATTTTTAAATCAGCACACGCGAATTGGGTAAAATCAAGTACTCGTATAAATGCAGCAAAAATTTTATTCCCTATTGTTATTTACATTTCGATATTTTCATACTTTGCACGAACATCATTTGAATTCCAAGTTAGGGTCTCCAAGAAAATTTGAATGCCACAGCTTTAAAGTAATCGCAAGTCGAATGACTTTTTAAAAAATTTCCATTATTTCAAGTTCATTCACCTTTTAAAGCATTATTTTAAATATTAATTTAGGGTTATTTAACTTAATCGCTGCTATACCACTGCTTTAAACTATTCACAAATTAAATGACATTTAAAAAAGGGTTTTTCATTGTTTTGAGTTCAATCACCTTTTTCAAAGTATTATTTAAATATTAATTTAGTTTTATTTAACTTCACCGTTGATATACCACTGCTTTAAACTATTCATAAGTTGAATGATATTTTAAAAAACTGAAGAGTTTTTTCTCCATTGTTTTTAAGTTCAATCACCTTTTTAAAAGCATTATTTAAAATATTAATTTGAGGGATATTTAACTTTACACCTGCTTTAAACTATTCACAAGTTCAATGACTTCTATAAAATGCAAGTTTTTTTTATTAATTGTTTTAAACTTCACTACTGTATATCACCACTGCAAACTATTTACAAGGTGAATGACTTCTAAAAAAATTAAGATTTTTTTTCAATTACTTTTAAAGTTCTATCGGTTTCTTTGTCTCTTTTTTCTTTACAAGTTGAATGACTTGTAAAGAAAAGAAATTTAAGATATTTTTTCCAATTGCTTTCATATTCAACCAGTTTCTTTATCTTTTTCCTTTTATTTTTTTTTTTTATCTTTTCTTTCTCTTTTTTTATATCGTTTAGAATATTCGTGAAGAGTAATTTAACTTTACCACGACTTATCGCTGTTTTAAACTATTCACAAGTTCATTGACTTTTTAAAAATTCAAGGTATTGTTTTTAAGTTGAAAAAGTTTTTTTAAACCAGAATTTAAGATATTCGTAGAGAGTTATTTACTTTTGACCAAAGTCTTTTTAGCTGCCCAAAAATATTTATCTCGACCAATTAAAGGAAACTGTCCGGATAAATATACTTCAAATTTAAAAAAAGAAAAAGATCGATTCATCTATTTATGTACTCATGCTTCAGTGACTAAAATTAAATTATGTTTAGGATGATGGTAGAAATATTTTTTTAATAATATCCACTCTGCTGTTTATATACTCACGCTTCAGTGACCAAAATTAAATTATATTTAAGATGATGGTGGCAATGCTATTCTCATGAAACCAAACTGCAGTTTATTTGCCTTTGCTGGAAATCATTAAGAGAAGAAAAATATTTAAGCAGCGATACCACTCTAAATACAGGTTTGATTGTTCAAAGACACTGCAAATGATAAAAAGTGCAAAAAGATATTTACGAGTATAAAAAAAAGATAACTATATTATTTTCCCACGGTGAAAAGCGTACAAATATATATAAAACTGAAAATGACTCAGTTGTAAAGAAAAGGTTTCATTAAAAAAAAAAAAAACCCTCATTTCAGAACTGTAATTGTCCTATGATTATTTATTTTACGAAAGGAAATTAAAATTCTGTAGAAAGTTATCTTTTTCTTAATTTACTACATTTTTTTTTCTGTAGTTACTTCTTGTGTTTCAAACTTGTGGGGGAAAGGGTTATTTGTGTGTAGCAAATAAGACAATTCCATTTCCATTTAAAATACATTTTCCTGATTTCCACGTTTTACGAGCGCAGTCTGTCGTTGGTTATAATATAAAAGAGTTTGATTTTATAGCTTAAAAATGCTGTCACTAACAGAAATATGGTTAGTTAAGTTGCTTATTTGCTCGCTTTCTTTCAAATAAACCCACAAGTATGAAATCAGGACGATGTAAGTACAATGCCAGACGTAGCTGACGAGATGCACAGGCTCATACTTCTGTGATTATCTCAAACCGAGATCGCCACACCCCTGGGTCACATGGCTGTTCGGGTGCAAAGGAGTGTTGTAGCCTGTATATCTCGTCAACCCCGAATATTATGTCCTTTGAAGTAAGTGTTCTTTCCAGTTCATAAAGAAAATTCCATATAAACATGGACATGGCCATTAAAAAAATAGTTTTATTTTTTAATAAATTGTGTGAGAAATTTTTCCGGATTGCTGTAGCTAGGTTGGCAACAGCTTATTTTGTGTAAAAGTTTCTTTTTATCAAAATGGCAACACTTTAAAGTCAGACATCAGAAAGTCAGGCATCTTGTAGCATGAGTTACCATACACTGAATTCAATAACCAATTTTATAAAATATCCTATACAAAACTAAATGATGTTTTGTGATAAGAAAGGTACATACAAACTCTAAATATTTATGGCAATTAAGAAGTAAAATTTTAGAAAAAATACAACTTTGACTTTTCTGTCCATACGTCAATGTCTTTTTTTTTTAAACTAATCTCTCTGTTCCAAAAAAAAAGTAAAGGCCGCAGCGGCCTTTACAGCAGCAGCCACCGCCGCTGTCAGAAGCTTGTTCTGCTATCTCCTCCGAAACAGTGGGAATATGAGTTTCGACGAAGGTGTGCATGAATTCGGAAAATTCCAGGGAAGCAGATAAGTTGACTTAAATTTTGAAAATCGAATTGTTTTAGAAGATATTAATAAAAAACTGAAAAAATAAGCATAATGGTTTCCTTGTTTGCGAATTTCCCCAGCATAAAATCATTCATGCCTTTGCAACAAAGCAATTCCAAGTATGAAGAATCGCGTGCAATTGACAAACATGAAGTAGAATTGCACCAATTTTACGCTAAATTTAAAAGTATGTGAAATATAAGTCAAATTGTGTTACACAAAATTGACGATTTTCATATAGTAAGTTGTCTTACTAACAGGAGTTCAGAATTACCGATTATTCGTTTTTCCAAAACAGAGTAACTGATTGTAACTGATTTAAAAAGCGCAAGTTTGGCATCAGGTAGAGGTACGATCTGGCAAAAGGATATCTCTCCAAGCAGGGTGAATTTAAGCAGCGTGTTCCAAATGTTTGCACCCAGTATCTTGAAAATGAAAAATAATTAAAATGCAGATTATAGTAAAGCCGGTTAGGTTTAGCTTGGGTATTTGCTACCAGTAGAAATATTTGGCAGCGTTAACTATGCCATTACACACAAGTTATAGTACAACTTGGATATTTTCGAATCGGCGAGATGATATATTTCGTTCTGCTAAATACGCCAATCTGCAAAGGATTATGTATATGAATATTTGGATAACGATTTACCCGGTAACCTTACATGAGCAGTAATTAGTGGTTATGAGTATGTGTAAATCACCTAATAATGAAATCGCCATTGGCGGCAAGCTATTCTAGTTGTTCCGTAGTTTTTATCAAAGAAAACACATGAAGTACTGTTTTCTTACATACGTAAGTCGCCAAATTATAAGAAATTGCCAAGGGTGGCAAATACGCAAGGTTTTACATAGGATTTACATAATTAAAACTAGTGAGAAGTCTAAATTTTTATGTTCCAAGGAACATGCAAAAGCCAAGCAAAGTGTAGCACGGTAACATTTTATCTGATCCAATGTTTGGGGTTTTTTCTGTTGAAATTATGCCCTTTTTAAAGAATACGCCTTATTAGGGGCCGAATGCCTCATACGAAAAGTGAGCTTAGCGAGTCTAGGGGCCTTGGTCCCTAGTCTAAATAAATAAAATTAGACTTTGCATGTACACTTATAAAATAATTTGCGATTTCTATCCGTTTTAGGCATTTGGGGCCCCAGTATAACCGTCAAAAAAATGTTTGTCTGTGACAGTTTTGTCAGTGACGCATTTTTTTATTCGCACATCACGTATAACTGACTGAAGCGAATAAAATAAAATTTGGTGATATGATAGGTGGTCACTCAATTTAAACTATAGGAGTCAAAATTTTAAAAATTTATTAGATTTTGAGATTTTCTGAAAATTGCTTCAAACTGCGTAAGTTTTTGTTCGCACATCACGCAAAAACGACTAAAGTGAAAGAAAAGAAATTTGTTGACTTGATGGACTCGACTTAAGTTATAGGCGTCGGATTTTAAAATGTTTCTGAGGAGTGGAAATAATTTTTCCAGCGATTACACGCGGAGTCCGCACTCCAGGTGGAGTATAGCTCAGGACCCGTACAACACGGATTCCTATAACAAAATACCTACCGTGCTATGGGTGGGGTCTACTGTAGTGTGAAGTTTAAATTTTTATGTACCAATGAACATGCAAGAACCAAGCAATGTGCAGCTCGGTAATATTCTATCTGATCGAATATTTGGGTTTTGTCCATTAAAATTATGCTTTTTTTATGAATAAGAATTATTAGGGGCCGAATACCTCATACGAAAAGCGAGCATAGTGAGTCTAGGGGCCCTGGTCCCTAATATTTCAAAAAATTAATTAGTTATAAGATTTTTAATGATTTATTGAAAAAAAAGAAAATGTGTAATCATCATGAATTTTGTTGCAAGAAAAAGAAGTGCATTTTTCATTATTAAGCCATGTTTTAAAATGCGATTTAAAAAAAAATGTAGCATGAGTTACCGTGGAATCACCCATTAGTGTGTTCCGAATAAAACCTCTAAATAATTAACCTCTTCGATCCAGAGGTCTACATAGGAGAACTTTCGCGTTTTCACTGTTAAAAACGATCCTTTAAAAATTTTTGTATTTCTGAACTGACGTACGCATGCATGGAGGCTTTAATTTTGAAAAAAAAATTATTTTAACTCATGGGAATGTGTAAATTCTGCACACTGACGCACATATTTAATTTTTGTTTTCTCCGTTACACAATAAAATCTTAATGTTATTGAAATTTGAATTTACAAATAAGTTTCTGTTTTTTATCAAAATTCCCGTTGCTGAAAAACCAGTGGGGCATCATTTATCTTTAAAAGCTTCTTGACAGTCTTCGTTTATGGGTGGTAACCCTTTGAGGTGCAACCCTTTCCCAATGCTGAAAAAGGGCAGCCGTTGCCATCGCTCGACTTAACTACCAGCAAGATGGCGGACGATCAAAACGGCGGTTGTGTCGCACAGCCAGCTGCTTCAAAAAATGGTCTCTAGATCTGTGGCACGAGATGAACGTTTCGATCATCCGCCATCTTGCTGGTAGTTAAGTCGAGTGATGGCAACGGCTGCCCTTTTTTTCTGCGTTGGGCAATCTATCTAGCTGTTCTCGCATTCTTTCATTTTTCAGCAGATGCCAGCGCTGTTAAAAATAATCGTGACAATTTTTTTTACGGGCGAAATGACGTGCTAAAGTAAAGGATTCTCATGGAGCTATGTCACCCGCAACTATTTTTATAGAAATCAAATCTATTCTTCGTGACTGACAACAGTCAAAACGTCAGAGTTTGGTGTTCCTAGAGCGGGAACACTGGGTGTTAAAGGGGTAACAATTCATTACACTACTGAAACAGCCATTGGAAATTAGGTTTTTATTCGAAAAGTTATTTGAAAATATGTTCTGTACTTGTCGTTTTCAAGTGTCATGGGTTTTTAAGAAAGAATCATGGGATCATTGAAAAATTTATGAGATTATTGAAGAATTATGAGATTATAGAATTAATTTATATGAAAATTAAAAAAAGAATTATGAGATGTCAGATTTATGTCGGATCAGATTTAAGTCAAGAGTCTAACTGTTTAACAGACGAAAAATGAAAGCCTCCAGATCTCTGTTAGTCTTTTTCATCCCCTCCCCCTCTCCAGCTAATTTATTTGCGGTATTTCCAGTTCCTCCTTAAAAAAAAAAAAATTTCTTTGAAGATGATGGGTCCCTTCCACCAGTTCCCTTATGATCTTTCCCGAGAACGCAATCAAGTCAGTGGCACATACTCTTACTTGAATCCGTTCTAGTGTGTTATTTATTTATCCATTTTATTTTATTTTACTTATATAAGTGGTATAAAAATTGGCTGCTTGTAATAGGGAACATGAACATAAGGAGGAGAGTACTATAAGAGCTGGATTACAGGTTTTATCACAAAAATAATTTTCATGGAGCGTGCATTTCTGCTTCAGTGCGAAAGGCTGATGAATGTTTTTACAAGAACGCTGCCAAAATACAAAGCCCTTTTTTTCAGGCTAACGAATTTTTTTGAACTGCAATTACATATTTCAGCCAGACTATCGAATTTAATTGGAAGGAATGTAAGAAATAATTCCGTGTTATTTGCTGTTTTGGAGAACACCAGGATTTGCTCTCTGCAGTTTATTCATTATTTATTTTTTGTTAAAATTTTATTTATTTATTTATTTATTTATCCTTGAAGTAGAGTATGGGTTGCACATTGGCAATTTTTTTTAACTGGTAAATAGGCAATTTTATAGAAATAATATTTTGCAAGCGGATGTAATGTTTATGAATGCTTACGAATATTTTCATAGGAACATAAGCAATAATAAAGCTACAACTACTACTGAAACGTTTTACATTAGAATGTATTTTCTCAAGCTGAAGCGACATGCTGAGAAACGATCTAGTTTATTTAGGAATGTTTAAAACATGCCTGTAAGACAAAATAAAAAGTGTGGGTTGCTTTTTTCTTTCTTTAAAACTGGATTTTTCCTTTGCAATATTTTAGTGTTCATTAATTTTCGGTTTAACCAATCATCTGTTCTTTGGAAAAAACATTAGATATTTATTACTCATAAGCTCGAAAATATTTTAAAAGAATTGCCGTCTGTTTGCACGGTAAAGAGGTAGCTTATATAATCTGGATGATTGCCATTAAAAAAATGTTTTGTCATAACATATTTAATTTTTACTTTGTACCTCAGAAGAGGCCAGGGTAAGACAAACTGGACATCAATTGAAAGTCGACATTTTTTTTAAAGGAATAAATGATGCAAAAAATGACAGTATTATTAACACTTAGCTAAGTATTATTAACACTTAGCATTTCTTTTCTTTCTTTTTAATTATCAAAAATGTGTCCCTCTCCTAATGCGACATGCAATTCATTTTCTACTTGATCATCTTACAGGAAGATAAATAAACCTATTCTGTCTTTCACTAATATCTTAAGTTTAAAGAGATGACTGGAAACATCACCCTAACCACACTAAGCAAATTGCACAGTTGAAAACCACTTAAACACTTGACAACTAATGTCAGCTTGATTACACAGATCCATTACAATAATGAAAATCATTATACCTTACTCTCTACATGCGTGTTAAAGTCTTCAAGTCGTTAGATAATGTTTTGTGATATTAATCTATTTCATTTTAAATGTCTCTAAAAGGAAGTAGACAGAAATGCTTCACTGAGGAAGATGTTTATTCCTTTTCTAGAATGTTTTCGGGTACAGTAAACTATGTCTGAAATGCTTCTTCACCAAGTACATAATAAATCGATATGTCTCGTGCAAACTTTCGGAAAAAAATCTGAGAGCAGTGGTTTACAACTGGTGGTCGGCGAAGCGAGTGTTTACGTTTTTTTAGCACTCGGGTGCTATTTCTTTCAAACACGGCGTGGTCATCACTTTCGTGTGTCAAGTAGACACTTTTCAAGTTTCTTGGTCTATGGCACATTTTCAATATTCTTGGCAAAATATTAGATGTTCTTGTGACTTCGTGTGATCACTTTTAGTGTTTTTCGGTTCAATCACAAATTGCGTGTCGACAAAGGGGCTGCCAGATGAGTGGTGTTCTTCGGAGTTGGTGTCAGGGCCGGCCTAAGCGCAAAATGTTGTGTATGCAAGAATGAATTTTGGCGCCCCTGACAATGAAAGTGGGTAAAGTGAACCCTCATAAAAGGGTATAGGTGCCTATAGCTGAAATTTGAGAGATTTAGGGAATGCAATCCCACATTGTTTTTCATTTCACGGGATTCAGGTATAGAGATTTTTTGATGACGCGGGATTGACATTTCATTCAACTAAAAATTAATTTCAGTAGAGAAAAGTAATGCTTAAAATCTTACTTTTTCCTATCAAGTTTAATAATAATAATAATTTATCTTATTTGATAATTAATACAATACCTTATATAACTATAAAAAATTATAATCATGCTATTCATAATAATGTACTAAGTTATTTTCTTAGTTGCTAAAAAGAAGAATGTAAAACAGACAGCGTAAAAAAAGGCAATCGTCTTCCTATTTTTGATTTAATTTTGTTAGAGAATACAAAAGCACTTAACAAAAGGCTTTCTTTCTTTTTGTTTTATGAAACCCTGAAGAACCAGATATTTTTGCATAGTTAACTGAAGTTCCCCTTTTAACCCTTTGAGGCGCAACCGTTTCCCAATGCTGCAAAAAAGGGCAGCCGTTGCCATCGCTCGACTTAACTACCAGCAAGATGGCAGACGATCGAAACGTTCATCGCGTGCCACAGATCTAGAGACTCTTTTTTTGACGCAGCTGGCTGTGCCGGCACAGCCAGTCTGCGTCAAAAAAAGAGTCTCTAGATCTGTGGCACGCGATGAACGTTTCGATCGTCTGCCATCTTGCTGGTAGTTAAGTCGAGCGATGGCTGCTCCTTTTTCAGGATTTTTACACTACTAGATTTTTACAACGTTACTAGATTTTTACAACGTTTCTGAGCTATGGAGTATGTACAGGAATGTTTTTCCTCAGAAACAACAAAAATGTATCTTTCCAAACAGAGCTTGTTTACATGCAACATTTGGAAAAAAGAATAAATGTAAAAGTAGCAGACGATAAATTCTCACCTAAAATAATAAGCTGTTGCCAGAACTTTTTAATATGAAGCATCTTTTTTCAGTTCTCTATGGAAATGGTTCAAAGATCTGTCTGTGCCATCTATGTATTCCTCAATTTGAAACTGATGCTTGAATATGCTCTTTAATTGCAAAAAACGAATAGCATTATAAGCATTCAATGTTTTCCTTTCAAAGATATTTCCGCCAGATTTGTGAAGAAAGTAGCATTTTGTGTGTTTCCGTAGCGATGTCACTTAATTTTCGTTGGTTGCAAAAGGCGAATTCTAACGAATTAATTGTTTACACAGCTAATCGAATGACAGTATAGAACTCCTTTTGAAAATGTTTTTTTATGAAGAAATATGGTAATTTTGAATGTTTTGATTTACCTTTCCCGTGACTTGATGTCGGAAGGAATTAGTCTCTTGAAATCTACTGCTAATGGGGGAAATCTATATAAATAAAATTAGACTTTTGTCTGTACATTTCTTGGAATTCAAAAATTTAGCGATTTCTATCCGTTTCAAGCACCCGGGATTCCGATGCGACCCTCAAAAAAAAAGTTTGTCTGTCTGTCATTCTGTCCGTGACGCTTTTTTTGTTTAAGCATCACGTAAAAACGACTGAAGCGAATGATATGAAATTGGGTGTCATGATAGGTAGTCACTCAACTTAAAACATAGGCGTCGAATTTTTAAAAAATCTTGATTAGATTTTCCGATTTTGCGAAAATCGTTTCAAACTGCGTAAATTTGTGTTCAAGCATCACGCAAAAACGACTGAAGCGAATGATATGAAATTGGGTGTCATGATAGGTGGTCACTCAACTTAAACTATAAGCATCTAATTAAAAAAATCGATCAGATTTAGAGATTTTGTGAAAATCGTTTAAAACTGAGTGAATCTTTGTTCCCGCATTACGTAATAACGACTAAAGCGAATGATATGAAATTGGGTCACACGATAGATGGTTGCTCAACATAAACTATAGGAGTCCAATTTTTTAAATATTTTTATTAGATTTTGAGATTTTGTGAAAATTCTCTCAAAATGCGTTTATATTTCTTCAAACATCACGTAATAACGACTAATACGAATGATACGAAATTTAGTGATAGGATAGGTAGTTGCTAATCTTAATTTATAGGCGTTGAATTTTTAAAATATTTTGATTACATTTTGAGATTTTGCGAAAATCGTTTGAAAATGCTGAAAATTTGTTCCAGCATCACGAAATAAAGACTGCAGGGAATGAAACGAATTTGGGTGACAGGATAGGTTGTCACTCAACTTAAATTCTAGGCTTCCATTTTTTCAAAAATGTTGATTAAATTTTTAGATTTTGCGAAAATTATTTCAATATGCGTAAATATTCGTTCGCACATCACATAATTACGTCTAATGCGAATGAAATGATATTACTTAGTTACTTTCTAACCTGTAATATTTTAACAATACATAAAAATTATAACTTCGCTTTCTTTACTTTGGCAACATACTACATCCATTCTGTGTACTCCTACAATGCTGACGAAAGACCTTGCTTTTTTGGAAATTTGCATTCACTAACCCGTCGAGGACGGGTACTTCAGCTAGTATCTAATATAACTAAATTTTGTTCCCTAATTGTCTAAATAATTTAACTGAATTATTTTTATTAAAATGTATACTTGTTAAAAATAAATTTACTTATCGTTTTACACCGAAATTCCAAAAATAAATTGCGATCTTCAGTAATGATAAATTTTATATGGATAGAGCATTTTTCTAATTATTATTAGTAGCAGTAGCAGTAGTAGTAGTAGAAGTAGTAGTAGTAGTAGTAGTAGTAGTAGTAGTAGTAGTAGTAGTAGTAGTAGCAGTAATAATAGTAGTAGTAGTAGTAGTAGTAGTAGCAGTAATAATAGTAGTAGTAGTAGTAGTAGTAGTAGTAGTAGTAGTAGTAGTAGTAGTAGTAGTAGAGTTCTATATTTTTTCAAGAAACTGGCAAACGCTGCAGTTTATTACAAAGGAGAAATATAGATAAGATATGGATGAAGATTGTAAAATAAGCAGTCGATTTTAATACAGATTTCAATTCCAAAGAAGTGTTTTATGGAACAAGGACGACAAATACGGTACACTCATGGATTATAACTTTCAAAAAGTATTTATTAAAAGTAGAATTTAGTTTAAATATGCCTGACGAAGATTGTTAAACTGTTTTAGTTGGCAATTTTAACACAAATTTCAATTCTAAAAAGTGTTTCATAGAACAAGGAAGAAAAATACGGTACACCTATGAATAATGGTGCATTTTCCAACTTAATGGAATAAGGGAAGAAAGTAGAAATGAAGCATGATACGCATGGATTATGGTACGCTTTTAATATATAGCATTTCAGTACGTATTTAAAATATAAAAGTGCTTTATTTATTTATTTTTTATTTGTGTGTGGGGGGGGGGGGGAGGGGGGTTGCATAACATATTTAGTAGCAAAGTTACTTGAGGTTTGAAAAGAAAACGTTATAAAATGAAAGTGTACATAGTAATACTCCCTCGTTTCTGCAGATTTCATTGAAATTGTGCCTCTAAACAGCTACTAATAAACCCATAAATTAAACTACACCACAAAAAAAAAATTTCAAAAAGTTTTAATCGATCAATATTCAATATTATTTCTGTAAAGACACTTTTTTTTTCATTTAACTTAATGATTTGTATTCAAAAAGAAAGATGCGATTTGTGACGGAGCGGTATTATTATTATTATCATTACTATTAATGTTTATCCTGTTTAATTTCTCTTTTGAGTCCATTCAAAAATCCTATGCAACACTTAGTTATTGGGGAGGGGGGAAAGGGCAGTCTACAAGGGGATATAGAATTGTAATCCGAACGACAAAGAAATCCTTACCTGCCCCTTGAATCTGTCCTTGATTTTCCAACAGCGAGCGAAGGTAAATTGCATTCCAAGCTATACCCGTAAAGTATAGGGTGTGTTTTAAGTGATGAATAAAAACACAAGAAAAAAATAA
Organism: Cheiracanthium punctorium; assembly: GCA_038373885.1. NCBI lineage: Eukaryota > Metazoa > Arthropoda > Arachnida > Araneae > Cheiracanthiidae > Cheiracanthium > Cheiracanthium punctorium. The sequence continues at coordinate 78,025 of JAWZYV010014980.1, read as the reverse complement.
ATACGCACCTTTTCTTCTTCTTCTTCTTCTTCTTTTTTTGGCTAATGGCATCAGAACAAAACTGCTCATTTAAAAACAATCGATGAGACCAGTTACGTAAGGAGAGAATAATTCTGGTGGCTTCTTGTTTTTTTCCACTTCACGCTGTATGCATGCAATTCGGCAATCATCACACATTTGAAAACGGAACCCAGAAAAGTTTGTGTAGTCAAGTTAGAAAAGTCAGACCATACTTTCTTTCATTGGAGATCCAATATATATATATATATTGTAATTTTAAAAATGTGGGCTGGTTGAAATGTTGTAAAAAGCATTCATATAAGTAATTCTACACTATGTACGAATGTCACAATTTAAAAGAAAGAAAAAAAAAGGAATTAAGTTTGTGTGAAATTTGCATTTTAATCCCGACGCTTTTCATAAAAGTTCGTTAATTCGAACGGACAAGAATAACCTAGACGTTTCGTGAAAAATTCTGAGTCATAGACGTCAAAGGAAACAGCATATAATGCTGAGCAATTCCCAATCGATATCTGTGGTAAGCGGAAGCATGGAGCGAGAGGTGGAGCTATTGCTCTTGCAGAATGCAAATAAATCATATACAGAAGCAACAAAATAATGTTTCGCAGCTCCAAAATTATCCAAATGTTCGACTTGACATAACCTGCAGTGAATACTATTATAAAAAGATTCACTATAACCGGAAATAGCCGTTCAGGAAATGTTCCTATTAGGAAACTAATGTTGGCTGATCGGGAAGTAAGCCTATTTCGTCAACAGTGGCGGCTCGTCATTAGGGGCCAGAGGGACCTGGCCCCACCTGATATTTCTAAAGTTTTTTTAATTATAATGCAAAATTTGTATTCTTTTAAAATCAGTTTACTTTAATAAAGGTGTCTGCGTGTATTTTATTCTATTTTGATTTAAGATGGATAAAAGGAATATTTAAAGGAGCATATTTTACACCAGCTATGTCCCTTAATCCAATTATGTAAAGCGAGCCATCATTCAAATCCTACGGGCGCACCGCGGCATCTCCAATGTATTCCCCATTGAAGCACTCTGGGGCCCGAGAAATGAAGCCCTAATATATTTGCGCCAAGCACAGCAGAGTAGTGTTAGTACCATGGATCATTTCTCAAAAGATGAACATATTTGGCTGGTTATCACAAAAAATAATGCGAAAACACAGTTAATTTAGCACCAATTTAGGGCTCCTTAGCATTGGCCCGATAGGAGAAATAAAAGTGTTTCCATGGAAACAGTTCTATTTGGCGAGTTTTGTTCTTTTGGTCGAAAAAAGCTGCTGATTGTGATTTTTGTTCTTATAGCTGATCATCTTTAAGAATTAGGAATTTTTATTTATCTCATTTAAAACAGACTTAATTTTTTCGGTTTCAAATATAGTGAAAGTATCAATTGAGGGAGAAATGGTCGTAGATTAAAATATTTTGTCAAATTATAAATATATTTAACGACTATGAATTCTGATGACATTTTATTACACGTTCCTTTCATCAGATTAAAAATAGCAGAAAAGCTTGAAATAAAACGCTTGGGACCCTATCAACCAAAATATTTTGTCCTTACACAAAAAGATGGCAAAAGGACACGATCATTTCAACTAGAATGGTACAGTAAAGCACTATGACTTTCAATAAATGAAGCAAAAAATTCTGTTATTTTCGTTTTTATTGTTTGCTATTTGGAGATGAAACATTATGGACCAATTCGTTTTTCAACATGTACATTTGCAATTGTTGAATTTAATATTGTATTCAAGAAAATCATACTTTTTTGATATTGTATTTTTTTTAAATTGATATTGTACCTTTTTGAGAAAGAAAAATGGAGGAAAAGGTTTTTTTAGTGCAAAATAAATCTGCTGTCTTTAAATGAAAACTTAAAGGAGAAATCAATACGCCTTTCATAACTTGTTATTCGAAAGTTTTTATGTATTCACACTGTTTACAAAAGCGATTCCTATGTTTTACCTTTTCGAGCTTAAAAGAAAAAGCCCTCTCCACTGTAATGGGTAACGATCCGCCACAGCTCTATGTATATGTATTTCCCCGATTTGAACTGGCACTATTTTTTTCGGGCCCCACCACTGAAGCAGGTCACGAGCCGCCACTGTTCGTTAACAAATTCGTAAAAATAGCCATTTGGCAAGTTGCAGATCTTGTCACTTTTCGAAAAACACAGTTTTGAAAAGACCGTTTCCTAAGAAACTCTACGTTGATATATCAAAAGGTGTCAGTACACACAAAGTAAAACGTGAAGCAATTCTCATTTCATCGAATGAATTTGTCCCACGCCGTATTGCATAGGCCAAATTTAACCTTAGCTGCACCCCAATTCAGTGGAAGAAGGTACAGTGGTCAAATTATTTTTCAGGTTTCATCTGTAAATATTAGACGAAAGTTTATTAGGAAGAAGGGTATGAAGTAAACGATCCATTTTGTTACAAGCGCATGGTTCTTAAAGTAAGCTCTGGGATGGTGTGGGGCTGCTTGTAAGGGAATGTGGAGTTGGTAATTTGCATTCTCGTAAGAAATCAGTAGAACGGGACATCTGAAAACACTTGTTATTTAACAATTTAAAAGACAGTCAGAATCAAAGACCTAGTAGGAAGCAATTCAGAAAACTGGTGATAACAAAATCGGGGAGATACAATTTTGATGTTGCAGTTACATAGATATCATGTACTTTTAAAATATAATTGCATCACTGAACAGCTAAAGTGTAAAAGAATTTGTTGCGTTGAATGAGGACTGTGACACATGGCTGTGACACTTGGTGTACATTTTGACTCGGAGAAGCTAAAACGTTCGTTTGCGTTTCAATCGTCGGCTCTCGTCGAGATCTATCGGCTACGTATGTAAAACATTAGTGTGAAATAATTATAGTGAATATACTTAGTGCTAAAGTAAAAAATTAAAATAAATACTGCAATGTCGGCCTATACTCGACGAACAGAAAAATCAAAACATAGAGTTATAACTTAGTAATTATTTGTTTACTTGATTTCTTTCTTGAACCCGAAGAAACTCAAATAAAATATTACTCGTTACGTACACGTATTCAAATAAAACACACGGCATGACCATGACAAAGGTTTGGCGGAAAAATATCGGTATTTGTTGTATTTGGGGATGAGGAAAGCAAGGGCCGCATTTAGGTCCATGCTGCGAATAAGCAAAATTTAAATCTGCCGAGCATGCCCACAGCATGTTTTTTTTTTTTTACTTTTATATCTCCATGCTTCTTATACATACTATTAGTGTAATACAAGTTTCTAAAAAATGTACTCTAGAGAAAAATATTGCCTTAAATTGGAAGAGCCAAAGTTAGGAAATATTTTCGAAAGTGGCTTAACCCTTTCAGACCTTATTAAATAATTTCTTATATAACTACAGTTACATATGAATATTTTTATAATAACAGAGATTAAAAATTTGTAATAATAATTTTAATTAAAAAATCTCTCATTATTAATTAATTCCCGTAAAATGTACAAACCCACTTTCAACTTAAAATTATTAGTACTACTTAGTAATAGTCTTTCAAAATTTGTGTCCTCAGTTTTAGACGCCTGGTCTGGAAAGGTTAATGTTTCTATGAGGTAGATTTTTGAGCACGTGCAATTCATGTTCATGTTATATTACAGGGGCTATATCAACAGTCATTCGCCCTGTCAAATGACTAAGGACACAGGAAGTGACCAGCTCCTCCGACGTAATGAATGCATTCGTGCGAAAATACTTTTCAATATAGACGCGAGAGAGCGAAAAAAATAAAAAAGATTTCTACATCAGCTGCACTCCTCTTGCTAAACTTAAAAAAATAAAAGTCGCTTTTAAAATTTTACCGTCCTAGGTCACGGCGTATACTCGATCTAATTAGAATACGTTCATATGTTTTCACCCAACGGAAATTACTGAAGTTAATAATATAAAATTTAGCATGCATGTGAGATTTATAACGTAGGTGATCGATCAGAGTACGTAGATTAGTAACCCATGAAGATAGGGAGACAAAAACATTGATGATGAGCATGAATGAAACACGCTATTTGAATTAATCGATTGTTAAATACATTAGAGATAATCGATTTTGAAAAATCCATTCGGACGCATATCACATAGCTTTCGAATACTATTCGAAGAGTCAAACCGCGAATACTATTCGATTAGAAATCGCGAATTGTATTCGAATACTGAAAATCGCGACTTTTTACTCTTCGATTAATCTATTATGGATTCTATTCGAACAGTAGTAATCGATTACAGAAATCATTCGAATGGCGTATCACTTGTCAAAAGGTTCATTTCACACATCTCAAAGAAAAAAGGAGATATCCGAAAAAATCTTGGTGCAAATTATAACACATACGAATCCTAAAAATTTTATTTCAGGCCATTTTGAAATTCGCTTTCCAAGAAGGAAGGTTGACCTCTCCCTCCTTTTTTTTTCGAGTATCTTTTTTTGTCGTAAAGGGAAAAAAATGATGTCGGAAATACCTGCTTTAACCCTTTGAGATGCAACCCTTTCCCAATGCTGAAAAAAGGGCAGCCGTTGCCATCGCTCGACTTAACTACCAGCAAGATGGCGGACGATCGAAACGTTCATCGCGTGCCACATCTAGAGACCCATTTTTGACGCAGACTGGCTGTGCGGCACAGCCAGTCTGCGTCAAAAATGGGTCTCTAGATCTGTGGCACGCGATGAACGTTTCGATCGTCCGCCATCTTGCTGGTAGTTAAGTCGAGCGATGGCAACTGCTGCCCTTTTTTCAGCATTGGGCAATCTATCCAGCTGTTCTCGCATTTTTCAATTTTTCAGCAGATGTCAGTGCTGTTAAAAAGAATCGTGACATTTTGTTTACGGGAAATGACGTGCTTTAAAAAGTAAATGATTCTCGTGGAGCTATGTCACCCGCAACTATATTTACAGAAATCAAATCTATTCTTCGTGACTGGGAACAGTCAAAACGTCAGAGTTTGGTGTTCCCAGAGCGGGAACACTGCGCGTTAAAGGGTTAAAAATGTAACAAGCGCGAATCAATTTTTTATGCACAACTTGTTTTGTAACAAAAAAAAAAAAGTTATCAAACTTTATTCTCTTGAATTTAATGTTGACAAAAAACAACAACATTATTTTCCTGTACACCTAATATTTTGTTAAATTCATCTGTATTTCATTTATGTGGATTTAGGTTCCTGTAATAATGCATCGGCGCAAAAGATCCCATTGTATATTTGTCAAAAGAGATTAAGACTGAAAAAGAAGAGACATCGCTACTCAGAAAAAAGAAAAAGGAGTAGAAACTATACGTTAAAACGTGATAATGATAAAGCTATTACTCTGTGAAGACTAAAGAACATTTCTCGGGAAATGAACTGCAATGTTTACTTCAGATACAGATTTTAACTGAACAAAGGTTGAAATAATAAAAGGTCAGTATTTACAGACCCGTCCAAAAAAAAAGTGTAATTCGCAGTTATCATTAACAGTTTCCTATCTGCGGCATATGTTTTGATTTATTTTATCATCAAGATAAGTCTTTGTTGTTATTCAAATGTTATTTATTTTAGAAAAGGGTATTTCCTGAAATTACATATACATATATATATATATATATATATATATATATATATATATATCTAGATATATATATTCTTGAAGGCTCATGGAAAACTATTGTTGTTATTATTGTTGCTGCTGTTAACTTCTGATACAGTATATCCCTTTGATGTATTTCGCTTGCCGACAAAGGTAAACAAGAAAAGTTCGATATATATCCGGGATACGATACATTTGCCTTAGTGGTAAGGGGTGAAATGGTGAAATTTTATTTTTTTTTTTTAACACATGCTCTAAAATATCATAAAATTAATAGAAGTACTGTAATAAAAGATAGTCACTTAAACGAAAAAACAATGAAGTTTAATTTGCCTTTTTAAACCTGTGTACAAATACATATTTCATTTGCTGCTGAAGAAACTATCCAAAGTCACCTGATTTGATTCTTCTCTCATAACTTGCTTTTCAACAAAGATCAGTGAGTGAAAAGTAATTAATTGTATTTTTCAAATGTACTGTATATTTTTTGAAGCAAAAGAGTACAGGGGGGGGGGGGGGGGAATGATAGACATGAAAAAAGAACTATATATTCCAATGCATAATATATCGATGGGGGGTTCTGTAATTCGATTTTTTTTTTTTTTAGAAAATTGAATTAACAAACGTCCGCTTTAGTATACGTCGAGTATTTCAAAATGTTTGATTTTTTTAAATTTTAAATTTAGCCTGTACTTCCATTTATCAAAAACGTTATCTATTGGCACGTAGTTACTTCTGGCTCTACATGTCTATTAAAGTTTCAGTATATTAAAACGAAAGAAAAAGGGGGGGGGGGAATAAAAGACTCGGGGACTTTATAGTGACCCTCTAATAAAAAAAGTTCAATGAACAATAAAAACGTTCAATGAAAAGAATCACCTTTGGAAAAGCACTTTCATGAAGCCCCACCATGGCCGATTGGATAAGACACTCAAAATGGTTGAAGTGTGAAGGTTTGGCGAGCCTATCTCTTAGCTGTTGATCTAACGATCTGGAGTTTAGGTCGGTTTTCTCCAGATGTAATGTGAATGTGCATTAGGCCCACCAAAGGATTCTAAGACCAAGGTATTCCCCTCCTTGGCAGATAGCTTTGCCATAACACAACACTTTCATCGAAATTTCATTTTCTTAATCGTAATATTTAACCCTTTGAGGCGCAACCCTTTCCCAATGCTGAAAAAATGGCAGCCGTTGCCATCGCTCGACTTAACTACCAGCAAGATGGCGGACGATCGAAACGTTCATCGCGCGTCACAGATCTAGAGACCCTTTTTTTGACGCAGCTGGCTGTGCTCGAGCATTTGGTCACGATTATTTTGAACGGTTTATTTTTTTACGGAAAATGAGGTGCTAAAAAGTAAAGGATTCTCGTGGAGCTTTGTCACCCGCAACTATTTTTATAGAAATCAAATCTATTCTTCGTGATTAGCAACAGTCAGAACGTCAGAGTTTGACGTTCCCGGAGCGGACACACTGCGCGTTAAAGGGTTAATGGGTAATAAAGACTAAAAATTGAACTTTTTTTAGCAAATTACTTCTGTTTTGGCTCTTAAAAACTCAATTTATAATCTTTAATTGAAGGGTTGAGCAGAAATTAAATACAATTGAACTCGTTTAAAACCGTTCCTGACTTAACGACAATCCGTATTTAACGAGGAAATCGGAAATACTTGGTTAGTACAATAGTAAGTCTACTGGAGCATAACTCGCTTTCAGCGAGTAAACCCCGGTTCTTTTTGAGAACCGAGGAAATAACGAGGAATATTTTTGTGATTCATACAATTTCTCCCCCCAGTTCGACTAATCCTTTCTGGAAATCCCTTAACATTCCGAAGTCAATGAGAGCGACGATGACAACGACGAATATGTCAAATTTCAATCTGAACTGACCTCAACAAAGTCAACGGCTTTTGAATGAGCAGAAAAACTTCATTTTTTTTTTTTTTTTTCGAATCTAGGAGTGGAACTGGCCATGTTTTTCGGTCTATGAGTCTTACGAAAAACAATAATACAAGAACGAAATAGTAATACAGTCAAAATAAAATAACCAACTTCTTTTGAGTTCTACAGAAATAAAAAAATCTGATGTGGACAACACATGATTTCCTTGCACACCTATTAAATCAAAAATATTTTCGGCGCACTTCATCTAAACTTATTTTGTTTGAAAGAGATCAAATACTGCAGTAATACTAAGGTTTAGCAATTTCCAGCCAAATATTTCGATATCGCCACGCTGGGTTCAATTTGAAAGATTTGCTTTTGACACTTAATTTGGAGATATTTCATCAAACGCCGACAAGCTTGAGATACTCTGCGAGATTTTAGGGATAGCCCAGAGTAGTCATTGAACACAGACATTCAATGAATTGAATGTACCCATACACCTTAATCTCTTTAAACTTTATATTAGGGATGCTTTATATTAGGGACGTACATTCGTACAGACGGCATGGAAAAACTGGTCAAAATAGCCTAGCGGTAGGTCAAAATGGGTTGTACATGCATTTATATGAACGTATTTGCTAGCGTACGATGAGATGCATCGAAAAAATTCTTTTAATTAAATTTAGAGGTAGTCAAAATCGTTTTTTCGTCGAAATCTGGCCCCCGAAATTTTTCGGGATCACATTACTTCCTTATACTCCGTACAAGGAAGTAAAAATGTAAATGATAAAATAAGTGAGAATGAACGTTTATGATTTTTTTCGCGGACTCGTTGTTAACGAGCAATCTGTTATACGGGGTGATTCAAAATAGATGTGAAAGCGATTACCAGTATTAAACAGTACGGGATCGAAATATACATTCAAATGCAAAAGTTCATCAAATAAAGAGTAGCTTTCATATATGGAAATTTTTTTACTAGGGGCTGTGCACACACATTAAAATACGAAATTCAATTTTCATACGGTCCCTCTTAACCTATCACTTATATTTGGAAAAATGCTGCCCTGCATAAGAAGGTAAGGAAAAAAAATCCCCTGTTTCTGAGTGGAATAGTTACCGTGATATCGCGAGCAAAACAAAAAAAAAAAAAAAAAAAAACAAATCGTGTTTGTCACCGAATACAAAGGAGGATGCCTCAAAAAGTACGAAATATAAAATTAGTTTTCAATTGACATTATTTTATGTTAGTGGTCATTCCACATAATGATAGCCACATTTGACTTCTAGAAACCCTATTTTAGCTAGAATTTTTCTATAATGCATGTCTGGCAGTTTCTAGTGAATGCTAACCCGCACCATTACTTTGTCATTATCAATTACACTTTGAAATTCCTTCTCTAGAAGTGTCACTTAATTAGTGAATGTCCCCCTTAAAATACTAAATTATCGATGATGTCTTTATGCATTAGCTATTAGTTCAAAACTATACCTGTTAATTTCACGAGTTTGACTGTTCGACGAGTTCCTACAATTAAACATTGTCATTTTCCAACAGTGGATCATTACTTAACTTTTATCAACTCCTAGTTGGTTCTCTAAATATTTTTTTCGCCTGAAAATGGAAGCCAACACAGGTAAAGTGATCTAAGTCGTCATTTTTAACATTAAATGTTTCGCTAACTATTTCACTTCAAGACATGGGATTTTTGAGTTAATTTTTTAGACAAATAGCAACATTTTTCTAAATATAAGTGATAGGAAATGTCGGACCGTATGAAAATTAAATTTTGTATTTCAATACGCGTATAGTCCCTATAGTAAAACGATTGGCATATCTAAAAGCTACTCTTCATTTGACGAACTTTTCTATTTGAAAGTATGTTTCCACCACTTACCTGATCAAGATATAATATCTTAAACATCTATTTTTAATCACCTGGAATAGTTGAGACATGTTTGGGTTTCTGCTTTCCTCTCTGTATTCAGTTTTGTTTTTATCTAACAGACAACGTTTAAAACCTTAAATTGTCTGCTTTGTTATCTTACCATTAGTAACTGTACCATTACTATACTATTATTACCATAATTTTATTCTAACTTTTCTTGTATTTATAATAGAACTTTCTCTGAAATGCAGTTTGAACAGTCACTGAGGCCCGTTTTTACCGTTCGAAACAGACTAGACTACCGACCAAAACCGAACGTTAAATAAATTGATATCCAAATTGATAAGAGTTTAAGAGTTTAAAAAAATGAAAGCTAACTCAACTCAGCTTGCGAAGTGTACGTAAAAAGTGGCAGCGCTATAAGAAAGTCTTTAAATGAAGACTGGGTTGATCTATTAAAAAACTTAAAGGTCTCGCCGTTAAAAAAAAAAAGAGAGAGAGAGAGAGAGACTGTTTCCAACAGTGTACAGTAAAGTGGCGGTGTTATAAGAAAGCAGTAAGAGAAGACCTGGCTCATAAGTGAAGGAATTTAGATTAAGAGAGACTGTAGGAAGGGGATAAAAACTTGGTGAGAGGGTAGAGGCAAGATCAGAATTATATGAGTCAGGGGTCATCTTAATCCCCTATCAGCAGTGTACGTTCTGTGTAAGTGCCTAATGGTAAATCTGAACCAACAATGACTGCTTATAGACCTTAATGTATTGAAAGACTTTTGAATCTCACCCTCACCGTAAAAAAAAAAAAAAAAAAATCATTCTATTTATTTTATTCTCAAGAGGGTATAGACCATATCAAACACACACACACACGTTTTTTATAAGTTTCTTGGCAATATGAATTTCTACGGTAACGGGCGAATGAAAGAGCAGCACAATAAAATTCACCGTTCTGTTTATTTTACATCGACTACACGACCAACAGGTCGGTCGCGATCGACCTGTACATAGCACGCGAGAGTGCACCTCGTACTGATGCGCATAAGCACAAGTGTGCATTGCACAACTCTCTCCCTTAGTCTACGCTTGTGACATCAAGTCGATCACAACACATTTCGAAGATAAAAAGTACATCTTACTCACAAAAAAGTTGGCTACCCCTCGATTATAGTACTAAACATTTTAGAGTTTTGGGGGAAAAGTGCATTCCCCCTCAAAATAAAAACGGTGAACAATCTATAGAAAACAAGCACAAAATTTTATAACCTCCACATTGTACACGCGCGCACACACACATATACACACATAAACGTGGCACTTAGGGTTATGCACCCCACAGAGTTACTTTTCTGTTAATGCCACCTAATATATTTTATTATAACCTTTGGATGTAAATTCCAATGCAGACTTCTTTCTCTCTACTCGTTGAACATAAGAACAATTTTGTGGAAACTCTCGCTGGAACTAAATTTAAAAAGATATTCTTTCATTTTAACTCTCGCTGTTTGCTTGTCTTTTTCTTTTTTCATCATGGATTTTTTTTTTTTAATCCTTTCTTTGTTGGATGAATATAAGTGTTTCCCTATTCTCTAACAAACATTCTCTAAAAGAAATTAATTTTAGAAACGGGTAATAGATATAATTTTGACTTTTTTTTTTCTTTATCTTTCGTAGAATCCGTGGGCCATTTCTACAATGCACGCAGAAGATTTTTTTTTAATATTTCATTACATCCTGTATTTAAGCACTTTATTCTGAGAAATAATAGTTCAAAAAGGAATGAAGGAACAGTAAAAATTCCCGTGGTTAATAAATTGATATCAGTTTTTCTCTAACGCTTGGATGTTTTAAAACGTCATTTAAAAACTCTCATTCAAGTCAACTTTTTTTTTTTCTTTCTATTTTGTAAGGGGGAAACCAAACAAAGCTTTTTTCAAAAAAAGTTCATCGAACCTGAGACGGGTTTCTCATTGTATATTTCTACAACAAAAGTGAAACTGGTTTTTAATTTCCGCCAAAATGAGACAGTGAAATAAATAAATGCAAGATTTTAAGGTAAAAGAGAAGAAAAGAAAAAATAAACAAATTTATTTGCGGAGCGATGTCGTTAAACTCTTACAAAAACAACTTTACGTAACCCTCCCGAATACAAGAAACGTAATCAAAACTTAGCATGCTGTTGTTTCTGTTGGTGAAATGTGATAGTAAAGTGCCTTTTAGAGGAAACTGTGAACTGAAATCCCATTCGTTATGAGGGGAAGCGGTGAAGCGTCAGATGGGTTTGCAATTATACCTAGTGCTTTTCAAAGTTGATCAGTGTTTAGGGTTACGGTTTTCAGGGCCGCAACTAAAGTTTATGACACCCGGGCAAATTTTAATTATGGCGCCCCTCAAAAAAAGCGAGAGAGAAGTTTGAAAATTATTTTTTAAAACGGAAAGACATTCAATAAATGCCGTTAGAAAGAAATAAAATCAGGACCTAGCATTTTGACCTAGCAATCGAAGCATCAGGAAGATGTCATTTTATTACCAATTCGGAAGTCGGTGAAAGTTTAAATCTATTTAATTTCAGTTCGAATTAACTTTACATACAATTGTGTTTTTAAATTAACTACGTAATTTCCAATTTCAAATTAAAACTTTGTAAATAAAGCCTATTAGTACGCAGAAAAGTAGTAGAAACATCGAAATCCTTTCTTTTGTTTTATTTTACATAAAGAAATGGCATTTTCTTCCCCCCCCCCCGAAATTCTGGCTTTTGAGCTTTCTTTCCAGCAAAAGTTCTAATAATGTCATCCTAAGAAATCAATGACGCTTTTTTTTTCTGTTCGATTGAGATAATACTCAAATCGGAAAGTCTATTTCGCTCCATAGAGTTTCTTAATTTTTTATAATTTTCAGATTGTTAAAGCTTCTCTCACCTGATGCAATGTTATTGCAAGAATTAATAATTTTAAGGCTGTGGTCAAATTTGGATAGCTTTCTTCCAGGTTATGCTTATGAATGAGACTCAAAAGGATTGATGCAGGTGCTGTTTCCATAGCGTCGTCAATCAACAGAGAGTGATTTTTAAAACTTTCTCCTAAAAACTCTTCTATATTTAGGTCATTTTTATATATAAGTGCTTACTTTTGAGCTTCGGATTTCAGTTCTATATTCATCTGGTGGATTCTATCCCATTCAGGATTCCAAAGTAAAGTTATCACTAATCATTTCGAGAGCCTGAAAACTAGATTTTAGAACACTCATTATTTTGTCGGTAATTTCTAATACAGGAATTAATTTTTCTATCTTTGAAAATTTCGAACATTCATCTGACCCAAGGTTCAACAAACATCATCTTGGTTTTTCATTAAAATCAGGAAGTAAATTATTAATAGCTATTATTTTTGCTTCTGTTATTGCAGCGAATATAGCTTTGGTGGATTCCAGAAGATTTAAAAGACCTCTAGTACGCCTTACTGTTTCATCTACGGTTATATCATTTCTTTAGAGAAATTGGTTCATGTGGTCTTTTTTTTAATGTTAAACCTAAAACATGTAAAAATAATAAAATCAAATTTTTTATGCATTTTTTCAAAGAGAGAGTCTCTGTTTCCGATGTAGATAGAGGATTGGATGTTAATTCTTCCAGAGCTTTGTTAATGCCATCAAAATGTTTATAAACTACAACAACTTTCATTCTTGCTGACCATCTAGTTTTACTGTTTTCTTTTAAAGAAAGTGGAACATACAAAAGTAAACTATTTGAAGCCAATTTGGCCAAAGTGTCACAGTTAAAAACCATAATCACGTCTTTTCTACAAATGTAAAAATGTTTTCTTTTTTTTTAATCGTAAGTGAAATCCGACGCCACTTTCCTTTGAAACAGAGGCGCAGTTTGCCGCCTGCACCCAGTGGCGTAGCTAGAGAAGGGTTAGAGGGAGTATCTGTCTCCGGACACAGCACACGGGGGGGGGGACAAATTATGATTTCGAACTGTCATTGTTGTCCATTCTAGCAAACAGAAAGAGATGCGGACACAAAGTCGCTTGGGCACAAAGTCACAAAACTGGAAAGCAAAAATCTTCAGGGAACCATAACTGATTTTGGCGCCTCCCTTATCACGGCGCCCGGGGCACTTGCCCCGTTTAACCCTCCCCAAGTTGCGGCCCTGACGGTTTTTACAGCACGGACCAGGGGTCAGGGATGACCACTTCATACCCCGCCCCCCTCCTAGCTCCCATACCGTTATGATTTATGTACTGGTATGATTCTGTGGACAATTCGCCTCAAAAAAAAATGGGGGAAAGAAAAACCAATCAGGGGAACTAGTCGTCTCTCAATTCCCAGTATATCGTAACTTGCAAGTACGATGGAGCCGCCATCTTTGACCACTGCAAAAAAAGACGACAGTTTTAAAGGATGGGGTGCCTACCCAATGAGAGGTCCGTGAGGTCATTTTTCGGACGACAACACATGACGAATTTCTCCCATTTCTTTGTTTGCTGTGAAGACTCGAATCCTACCAGACATTTTTTTGTGTTCTTTCTCATTTAGTACCAATGAATCCCGTTCTGTATAACATACGGACTTCTCTGTGCCACACCTGCTCCGTGAAAAGTCAGTATATTTGCAAGTTGCGATATTCTATAGCTCGGTAAGAGAGAGTTTTTCCCACTTTCTACATAAATAATTCCTTATGTCCGTCTCCAACGTACGATTTATTTAGCTGCTTAACTTGCTCATGACCTTTACTAACTATCTCTTGAATTCTTTGGATTTGAAACAGTGGTGGTACTGGCCTTGATACAAATTTCCTGTATTTTGATCGCTATAACTAAGGTTACTTCTCCTTCCGGTGGATCCTGCCCTTTATTCAGAATTTTTCTTCTTAAGTACAAAATAGCAACATAGAAAGAAGTACGTCTCCTCGGGTTGGTAACTTGGTACAAGGTAATTCTTTCAATATTCCCAGCTTTTCTGAGAACGCCGATTTTCTTCCATATCTTGTTGCAGAAAGTTTCACTTTATTCAGGAGAGTAGCAGTGCAAGGAAACCACCCCTTAGTTTTTTTTTTTTTTTTTTTTAAACTGAAAACACCATCTATATGAAACGTCAAACTAAATGCCGGTTTCAACGAAATATCTCGTGTCTGGTTTAACCGAAGGTATGTGCATCGCCATCACTCGGCTGACAAACCGGCGCTAGTTGTCCAGAGCACACAGTTTGATTACTCCGCCCAAGACAAAACGACAGCATAACGTGTGCATTGAATCAAACAACTAGAAAGCCATTTTTTGCGATTTACTGAGCTTCTCTGAACATCTTTTAATATAGAAAAGGACCAAATTATTTTTAACAGATGAAGTTCGCTTTCTACATAATTTTTTCAAAAAACACATAATTTTCAGACATTTATAGATTTCAAGCTCGATGTGCAACCCCTAGAAATTGTCATATCCCTTCTAGATTTTGTATATGTCTTATTCATCACAATATACAATTTCTAAAACCTTGGGAGCCTGATAATTCGGAAAAGAATTTTTTTGGTCCATTTTTTAAAGAGGTCATATTTTTCAAAAATTTCTAGATTGCAAGCTCGATGCGCAACCCCAAGACGTTGTCGTAGAACATTCAAATTTTACGCATGTCTTATTTATATCAATTTACAACTTTTGAGACCTCAGGAGATAAAGATTTAAAAAAAAAAAAGTTTCTTTAGATCCACCCTACTGCACATCCTTTCTGCTCGGATTTTCCTATTGCTCAGATTCTCCTCATGGGTTGTCTTCCTATTGTATTCAATCCAGGAAAACGATATTACAAACATCAGTTTTAATTATCCTTAATCACTTCAAAACAGGAAGTAGAAGTGTGACGCATCGTTAACCCTTTCAGGCGCAACCTTTTCCCAATGCTGAAAAAAGGGCAGCCATTGCCATCGCTCGACTTAACTACCAGCAAGATGGCGGACGATCGAAACGTTAATCGCGTGCCACAGATCTAGAGACCCTTTTTTGACGACAGCTGGCTGTGCCTGTGCACAGGTCATTCTTGGTACTTACGTATTACGGTCATTCTCGCCAAACTGTTTTTTCGTCAGATGAGTTGCCAAACTGTTGCCAATCGTATTCAAAACCATTAAGAATTTCATGTGCCCGGCATTTATCTCGGCAAAAAATCGCTCGTCTTGGCGGACCGCCGGAATAATACGTAAGTACACTTTTCTTTATTTATGCTTTTTAATTTGGCGTAAAATCGGCATAATTTTCGTACTAATTTACGTTTTCCAAATGCATGTTATTTTGCAAATAGAATTTCTGCTTTATTTCAAAAGCATAAATCATTTTGTGCGGGCGATAAAATGGTTTTTAGTTAATAGTCAGAAAAGTAATGAAAATTTCTGAGCCTCAGGTACACTTTACCGAAGTCATGGGCCCAGTCATGCTGCTCAAAGTTTCAAAGTGCTGCTTTCTGTAGATTTGTCTGGAGAACATTCATTTTTATTATTAGAGATAGATAGATTTGGCATAAAACTGGCATAATTTCCGTATTATTTAATGTTTTTCAGATGCACGTGCTTCTTCATTGAAGTAATAGCATTCTTGTTAGCTCAAAACATGAATCACTTGATACGGGCGAAACTCGCCAAACATGGCAACGTAAAAACGGTTTTTAATTAATAATTAAAAAAGTAATTAAAAATCTAAAATTCTAAGTAGCCTATAACCATCTCCGGGGTCCCATCTATATCTAAGCCAAAATACATCCTAATCGATTCAGCGGTTTAGACGTGAAAGCGTCATAAACAAACAAATAAACAAACTCACTTTCGCATTTATAATATTAGTTAGGATATATAGCTTAGTAATTTATCTTTTTAATAAATAAGTTTTCAAATGCAAATAAAATATGTAATTATCCGTATAATGACAAAAAAGAATCCTTTCCTAGATAAGAGAAGAATGGGATATGTCTCTTACAACTTACAAGCATGCATCTCAAGAATGAATTCAGGTTCAGGAAACCATCCTGTATTGTATTAGTTGGTGCATTATTTTTAGTACCGCGAAATATAAAACTAATTCATTATATATTGTTTATGTGGGATTTAATAACAGGCATTAATTCTAGATTTTTTAAAGTAAAAAGAAATATATTATAGTAAAGCAAAAATTAATAACTATAAAGAAAATTATTAAATAAATAGTAGTTCTGTAGTAAGTTGACCTGCAAAGGGTTTACTGACTTTTATTCTAACTAAAAAATATAACTGACTTTAAAAAAAAAAATCATAAATTAAAAAAGTAATAGAAAACAACCAATCAAAAACAACATATTAGGTTGTAAAGAAAGTTTCCCGCAAACTTCGTCAGCACACAGTTCTCGTTGGCGTATTGGCTCATATTTTGTCAAACGATTTTTGGCATTTGAAAGAAAGAGGTTTACTTTATAACACTGTGTTGTGAAATCTGTAAAAAATATAGTTATCATTAAGTATAAGGTGTCTCAAATGGAACTATCACTCTAGAGGATTAGAACCATCATTTACTTCCAGTTGTGTTGCAAAACGTCAGCTACATAATATCAACGAATTATGAGTACAGCTTTAAGTACTATTGTTGTATCATGTGACACTGTGCAGGTTTGGTACCAAAAGTTCAAAAACAGTTATCTTAGGAGTTAGAAGATAGTTTTTCAGGCAGATATGGCGGAAAACTTTCGTTACAACCTGATATTTTCCTAAGTGAACAATAACATGCTTTTATCTATGGTCATAAAACAAATTAGGAGCCTTTTATGAATGCCTGCAAAAAAAAGATGGTATTGCATTAAAATTGAAGTTATTTTTATATTTTAATTAATTAATTATTATTTTGTAATGAAAGTTTTATTTTAGACTAAAATTGTTATCTTTTGAAATAAAACTATGAAATTTAAATTGAAAAAGTGTTATACTATGAAAAATCTCAATAAAACCCAAAAACTCAAACATACCCAAAAAAAAACATTAAAACCCAATAAATTTTTTTTTTTAAGCCCATGTTTTTTAAAACCCTGAAGTGTTGCCAGTTATGACGAAGCTCGTTTTTACGAACCCGTATAAACCACTCAAATAGTTCGTAAAATCCAGTGGTAAAATAGTCTATGAGAGTGTTATATCTGTGCCTCCATGATTACGGAAAACTACTGAACTGAAGTGAACGAACTGATTGTTAAAAATAAAAAAAAAGCGGTTACTGTTCTAAAAATTATTATTGAAAAAGTATCCTTGTCGAGATTTTAATTCAAGGATGTGTTGTTTAACCCTTTAACGCGCAGTGTTCCCGCTCTGGGAGCACCCAACTCTGACGTTTTGACTGTTGCCCAGTCACGAAGAATAGATTTCATTTCTATAAAAATAGTTGCGGGTGACATAGCTCCATGAGAATCCTTTACTTTTTAGCACGTCATTTCCCGTAAAAAAAATGGTCACGACTATTTTTAACAGCACTGACATCTGCTGAAAAATGGAAGAATGCGCGAACAGCTGAATAGATTGCCCAATGCTGAAAAAAGGGCAGCCGTTGCGGTCGCTCGACTTAACTACCAGTAAGATGGCGGACGATCAAAACGTTCATCGCGTGCCACAGATCTAGAGGCCCTTTTTTAAGGTAGCTGGCTGTGCCCGCGCACAGCCAGCTGCCGTCAAGAAAGGGTCTCTAGATCTGTGGCACGCGATGAACGTTTCGATCGCCCGCCGTCTTGCTGGTAGTTAAGTCGAGCGACGGCAGCGGCTGCCCTTTTTTCAGCATTGGGAAAGGATTGCGCCTCAAAGGGTTAAAATAAAAGATTTCTTTTTACTGTGTTTTATTTTATAGGCAAGACCTATTATCACACTGTATAAGTTTTACGGTACAGCAAATAATTATTTTTAAAAGTTAACGTAAAAGAGTGTGTATTTGAAACTGCCAGCCAAGCTGTATCTCTGCCACCGCAATCCACAGTAAGGAAACAGATTTTACAAGAGTGGAGAACAAAGAAGTATGTATATACGACACCAAAGTATTTCTTTACAGTCGCTATCGTTAGGACTTTGTGAAATATGCGCAACCACACAGCCGGCTGTTTTAGAGAACTTCTTTAGGTCTGTGGCGCCAGATGGGCGATTCGATGGAAAGCCATTTTGTTGGTAGTTAAATGGATCTATGGCAACGGCTACACTTTACTAACTTTGGGCAGTCTGTCAACACCTTTCTTGATGTAGAAGGCCTAACAGCTGAAGCTTTAACGTCATCACTAGACAGGGTTCCCGCTAGAGTGCGAGACCGCGAGAATCTCGTATAAATTTCTTAAATCTCGGGAAAAAAAATATTGCAGCGCGAGGTATTCTCGCTCAGCAAAATATTCGCCACCTGCGCGAGATTCTCGCATGCTGTTTGAAATTTTAAAAACGTTAGTTTACAAATACAAAAACTTGTTTTTACTCTACTACTGTCGGATAACGAGCGTGCCGCAGCCGCAATAAAGCGCTTCCCCCTTCCTCTCTTGAGTTTCTGTTCAGAGATAACACGGTTAAATCATCGGAATGCAGAGGGAGAATATTAATTAATGCTATCGGCGCGGAGCTGACGTGTTGATTTTTCTCCCCCTGCTTGCCAGCTGTAAAATGTTTTGTTTTTGTATGTGTGTCCATCGTATATTAGTTTTGAGAGCATTTCATCTGTTTGTTTTTTTATATACCACCACTATTCATGGAATTATTGATAACCTCTGGCAGTTTGAAATTGTGACCCCCCTTCCGTTCTAAGTTTAGTTGTCGTTCACAGTAAGAGTTAATCTTTTAAGAAGACCCCCCCCCCCAAAAAAAAAGAAGCTGAAATTTTCCGGTTAAATGCCGGATAATCTAGCTTATACTGTAGTAAGAATTTGAACTTAACTATATCTGTTTAACTTACACATATTTGTATCTTACCAACTTTGTAGTATAATATAATTTAATATTTATATAAATGTATTATATAAATATTAAGTTATTTTATGTAATTTTATTATACTAGATAAAATATTATAGTTAATAATTCTTTTGCTTAGTTAAACTGGATGTGATTCTTTGAATATTCATTAACTTTGAATATCCATTAACAAATCAAGTGCAAATTTAAGCAATGTTATTAGAATAGCTGATGGAAATATCAATTTAGAAAGTTTTCCATATGATCAAGCTGAAATTTTTTAATGGACGGAAAAATCGGTGTTATTGAAATTGTACTATAAATAAATAAAATGATGTTAAACAATATTTATGTTCTCACTTAACTTTCAGAAATCTCACTCAAAATTTTTGGATGGGTGAGAAATCTCCCCAATTTTTTTTTCTAATGGGAACCCTGTAGATCTTCTTAAACGACGTCATCACAGTTGTATCTTCAAAAATTAAAACTATTTAAAATTTCTGTTGGATTCTACAAATATTAGAAAATATCTTAAATAATTAAAAATAAAAATTAAAATACCTTTCTGTTACAAAATAATTTATTGGGATCTACTTCTGTATCCTATCATACAATTAGCGATGGTCAAAATTTGTCATTTGTCGTAATTTTTTTTTTAATCTTAGATCATTAGAAAGGTTTATGGGTGAGAAAATTCACCACAAATTTAAAATAGATATACTTTCTGAATTTAAAACTTACACAACGTCATAAAAGAAGATCTAGAGATGACATCAAAAGAAGATCTGGGGATGACGTAAGGCTTTCTATATCTAGAGGGTGTTGAGTCTATCCAGTTGATCTTCTATATTGATGCGAAAATGCTTGTGCTTTAAAGGGTTACGGGGATCTAACGTATGTGTTTACGTTACATCTGAAGAAAACCGCCCAAAACTCCAGACTATTAGATCGACAGCCACATGACAGGCCAGAACTTTGTTTGACAGCTCCCATAACTGGCTCCCATAACTGGCTGACAGCTCCCAAAAGTTCTTTGTTGGCACTTAAATCAAGCGATGGCAACGACTGCACATTTTCAGCGTTGGGGCGTTTAGCCTTTTTTTGGGGAGGCTACCAATGAAAACGCCGGAATTAGATGGTTTCATGGTGCCAGGGGCGTAGCCAGAGGGTGGCTGATGGGGCTGCAGTCACTCCCGAAATGATTACGATATGGAAAAAAATTACGTATTTGTGGATAAATTTGAAAGTTCTCCTGGTGCATTTGAAAGTTCTCCTTGAGAAATTTGAGGTTCAACTATTTAAGGTTCAGAGGAGGACCAAACTATTATTTTCTTTTACCATTTGCAAAGATGTTAAACTCGATTTATGATTTTTTTTAATATTTTCATCCTTTCTTCTTTTTAATTCATTTTTTTTATGCGAACACTTTTAGACAAATAAAAGGGTGGGCATTCCCTCCCCCAAGGAAAAAAGATAAATCGACTTTTATAAGTTATATTGCATTTTGTGTTCTTAGCCCCCCCCCCCGAAAAAAATTCCTGGCTACGCTACTGCATGGCGCGAATACCGCTCGTCTAAGAGACATTAGAAATGAATGAAAAAAAAAAAAAATAATGATCCATCTCCCTTATAAAACTCGCTCCATCTGACCAAAATGCTTTGTCTTTGTCAAAAGTAATCGGCACCTGCCGTCACCTTGAGAACTTCTCCGCCACTGACCCCCCCACGCCGCTCCGTGCACCGTCCGCCGCCCATTGGCCAATCCCCCTGGTCGGCTGGCTAAAAGCGTGGTAGATTAAAAAGCAGATTCGCCGCTGCGCCGCGCTTTTGTGCCCCCCAGGCCGTTCATATTCATATTTGCCTTTGAAAATAATAATAAGCGCTGCTATATTATTGTTAGTATATCCCCATCGAGCGAGATTTCTGCAGGAGAGTCGAAGAGGGAAAAACAGAAAATAATTATATGAACGAAAATAAATAAATCCCCACCCCATTTTTCCGGCCATTTCTCTTTTAAAAATTCTCTTTAAACTCGCCGAATAATTTATCCCCCACCTCTCTCTCCTTTCAGGAATGAAAGAGAAAGCTAGATGGTCGAAAGTGCGTCATGATGAGATCTTGGAAGTTGTAATTTAACCATTTAAAAAAAGAAAGAAAGAAAGAAAGCGGTGGAGGAGACGGACTATTGTGTGCGTATTTCGCCTGGAAAGAGTTTTGGGAAATAAAATAATAGAACGAAGCACGTTTGTTTTCCAGTACATTTTTTTTACGTATCGCAGGAGACAAGTAGAAAAAAATATATAGCTTCCATTTTATAATACTCTTTAAAAAAGCATAGTTGGACGGAGGGAGGGAAGGGATTCTTCAGAATTCTTCACAATTCCAGCTAATTTTTGTGTGCATTATAAACAATCTTTTTTGTTGTTGTTGTTGTTCTGCAGGCGAAATGATGGGTTTTCAAAAAAAATTGCAATTTTTATTTTATTTTTCCTCTCTCTCGCGTTATATCTTTTATTTGCCTTATTTAGCCGTCGTGGATTTCGAGTGCTTTTATTTCTTCCATCAAGTAAGAGCAGGATGTGGCCGTAATTACAGAGCAAGCGTCTGAAAAATACTCCACAGGTATTCAAAGTCAGTGGACACACGGAACTCATGCAGTAATGAGCTATATTATAATCCTCATCGAATGAGAAGCTTCAAGAGTCGAGGGCGGGAAAATAAATAAAGCATGCCATACGCATCAGTTACAAAACATTTTCCGATACAAGTTTCTGCCTCTGCCAAAATTTGGTTAACCCTTTGAGGCGCAACCCTTTCCCAATGCTGAAAAAAGGGGCGGCCGTTGCCATCGCTCGACTTAACTATCAGCAAGATGGCGGACGATCGAAACGTTCATCGCGTGCCACAGATCTAGAGACCCTTTCTTGCAGCTGGCTGTGCCCGCGCACAGCCAGCTGTCGTCAAAAAAGGACCTCTAGATCTGTGGCACGCGATGAACGTTTCGATCGTCCGCCATCTTGCTGGTAGTTAAGTCGAGCGATGGCAACGGCTGCCCTTTTTTCAGCATTGGGCAATCTATCCAGCCGTTCTGGCATTCTTCCATTTTTCAACAGATGTCAGTGCTGTTGAAAATAATCGTGACCATTTTTTTACGGGAAATGACGTGCTAAAATTTAAAGGATTCTCGTGGAGGTAGTATGTCCCCCGAAACTAATTTTACAGAAATCATATCTATTCTTCGTGACTGGCAACAGTCAAAACGTCTTAGTTTGGTATTCTCAGAGCGGGATCACTGCGCGTTAAAGGGTTAAAAAATCTTATCTGTGAAAAATCTTTAAATTAAACATAGGGATAACTGAACAACAATTTTTAATTTTCATACCTTTTTTTTAAAATATTTATATTTTATCTTTAATATAGTTTCCAAATTTTGTCAAAATGTGTTCTTAAGGCTGGCTCCTGTGTACTAACTTCGGAAGTCGATCGCCGCAATGTTATTCTATGAAGAAAACGGCCTTGACTCTTCCGCCGTTCGAAACAAACTATTGCATATTTTTCAGTCATTCTTTTTTCCCCTTAATATGAAAACAATGATCTACATTTATCTTTAAGCAGAATTTATCTAAAGCAATTAAAAGTACATTAATTGCACCTTGTAAGAAAGTTTACTTTCTGGACAAATTTCATGTTATTTTCAGATGTAATTATTGCACTTCTAATTGCTTTAGACAAATTCTGTTTAAAAATAAATGTAAATCAGTGTTTTAAGATTAAGGGGAAAAAAGAATGGATAGAAAATATGCAATAGTTCGTTTCGAAATGTGGTAGTAGGGAAGTCCGTTTCTTCATAGAATAACATTGCGGCGATCGACTTCTGAAGTTAATTCACAAGAGCCTTAATACTCAAAATTTGTAGTTCTTTAATATAGGTAAAATAATTATTGCATATAAAATTTTGAACTTGTATAATATGGCGGTCTCTCACTTTATAACGATTCTGTCAGTTATACGACTTTTTTCTGAGATTTCCTGATAGTCGTATGTGAGAGGCCACAATTTTTTTCGGAATTTTATTTTGACTCGCGGAAGTCCGAAGTCTGAAGAATACAGTTCGAAAACCTTATGCTAAAAAAAAAGTAAGAAAATCTGAATCACTTTCAGATTTTAAATACGCACTAAAATATATTAAAAGCGTATCATTATCCACGCGTCTTTCCTATTTTCTTCCCTCATTCCATTAAGTTGAAAAGTGTATCATTATTCATGGGTGCAGGCCCAGCGAGAGGGGGGCATCCGGGGCACTGCCCCGGGGCCCGTCGAACTAGAGGGGGCCCATGAATTTTTCAAAATGCACTACAAATTTCCTTTCTACATCTTTACTTTAAAAAATCACAGCCCAACGTAGTGCCGGTCCTAGCTACTTTTCTAAGTGGTGCAAAATACAAAAATGCGCCCCCTCCCTCACACATGCAGCTATAAAAATCAATTAAAGCCTCTGGCTTTATTGAACATACTAACAGAATATAAACTCAACGATCTATTTCCAAATGTTCGTATTGCCCTTAGGGTATTTTTTAACCATTCCAGCAACGGTAGTTTCTGCTGAACGATCATTCAGCAAATTGAAACTCGTAAAAAATTTCTTAAGATCAACCATGTCACAAGAACGACTTGTAGACTTGGAAAGACTAAGCATCGAATCTGAGATTGCCAGAACTATTAATTTTGATGATGTTATACGAAATTTTGCAGGTAAAAAGGCATGAAAAGTCATTATTAAAATTTAATAACAAATATTCTAATTCTACCATTTATATACATTTTTAACCTTCAAGCATAAATAAAAAATCGCTAAATATGAAGATTTCCTTACTCATTCTTTTCTTTTAGCATTCTATATAAAAATCACAAAAAAAAAAAAAAAATTAATTTTCGAAACTGTGTGTTTAACTATAGCAAAATATGAACTGATGCATTTACAAATAGATAACACACTATTAGTGATGGTGATTTGCAACACATGATAGACAGCGAGGGTGGTAAGGCAAAGGAAGATTTTGGAATCTGGTTATAAAAATAGCGTAATGATCTTCATTTTTTTTTATATTTTTACATTATTACAGATTGTAAATACTATTATTAAAATTATAATTTAGGTAAGAATAAGAATGACCCCACAATATTAACTTTTTTATTTTTAATAACTACTTTTAAAGTAAAATTGGGCAGAATTTTAAATATATTTTTTGAGGCAAAATCAAGTTGGGTAGGGGAGGCCCGGGAACATTTCTGTCCCACCTTATAAAATTTCTCTCGGAGGCCCTGCATGGGTGTACCGTATTTTTCTCCCTAGTTCCATAAAACACATGTTTGGAATCGAAATCTATCTTAAAAGCACCTTCTAAAGCTGTTTTACAATTTCCGCCAAGCATATTCCAACTGTACTTCACCGTTTTAAATACTGCTTCGAATGTGCATCATAATCCATGAGTGTGCCGTGTTTGTCTTTCTTGGGTTGATTTCTACTTTGACGCCCCGACTCTCGCCAAGGTGGCGATCATTAAACATACGCAGTTACCGTAAAGATTTTTTGCATTTATCTGGCAACCGTAATTTAGAATTAAAATGACGATTTGGAACAACATGCAAGTACAGCATTCCGTTACTTATTTATTTATCTTTCGTTGCCAATTAATGTAGTTCTAATAATTAAGTGTCTTCAAATTCCTTAACCGGTGCTTTTATCGCTAATTTGTTCACATTAGTTTTCATTTAGTTCTTTTGGGAACACTGAAACTTGTGCATAACTCTGTTGCAGTCATACAGACCCATGACTGCAAAGCTCGCCAAAGTGCGGGGATTTTTTAGATTGGCGAGAGTGGGGGTGTTAAAATAGGAATCAACTCTTTCTTGTACCATAAAACACATCTTTGAAATCGAAATCTATCTTAAAATCGCCTTCTAAAACTGTTAGACAACCATCGCCAAGCATATTCTTATTATCCTCTACCATTTTAAAAACTGTTTGGAATGGGCATCATAATCCATGAGTCAGTCGTGTTTTCCTTCCTTGTTCCACGAAACACCTCTTCGGAATAGAAATCTATATTAAATTCGCCTACCAAGACTGTTCAACAATTTTCGCCAGACATATAATCAAACTATACTTCACCTTTTTAAATACCATCTGGAAAGTGTATCCATTCATTTATGAGTGTACTGTATTTGTCTTCTCTCATAAAACACTTCTTCAAAATTGAAATCTATATTAATATCGCCTACTAAAGCTATTTTACAATATTCGCCAGGCGTTTTCTAACTGTACTCGTAATATATTTATATTAAATTGTCGCGTTTTGTCAATAAATTAAGCGATCCATTATCAAAAATTGCAAACCTTGTGCGGCTTTCAACATTTTATTAACCCCCCCCCTCCACGTTATCTTTCCAACCCATTTGAAAAGATCTTCACCGTGGCAGTTCATATCTACAAAACCTGTCTACAAGATTGCGTAGACAAATTTCTGGGATTGTGTGAAATAGCATGTTAGTGCTTAAAAAAAAAAAAAAAAAAAAAAAAAAAAAAAAACTCGCTCGTGAACCTCCAGGGGTTTGTTAAAAATTATTTACCAACATAGAAGATTTACACAAGCGGTTCACCTAATTCTTATGGCCTTTTTAAGGGATTCGCAAGGTAGTAGCTAGTGAGCTTAACTGTCAGGAATCGGTACGGGGGGTTGTTCAAAAAGTAAGGTAACAAATCTTTTACCCAAAAGTTTATTCACGAAATCCAAGAGATACACTTACGTGCCAAGGCATTTAGTACAAATTACTCAACATAGCCTCCATAGCCATCCATGGCTCTAATAAGTAATGGTATGTCATAGCCTCCATGGCCATCAAAACATTTGTTCCATCTTCATACTAATCTATCAAAACTGGCGCTGAAAATATCAGGACCCTGGTCACTGAAGGTCCACTAAAGGACGACGTCCTGAACTGCTGAGTCAGTTTGGAAATGCTGTCCTGTCAAATGCTTCTTCAACGGCCCGAGGAGATGGAAACCACTGGGTGCGAGATCCGGGCTGTAGGGAGGATGTTCCGATACGTTCCATCGGAAACGCTGTAGCCAACCACGCGTGGCCCTGGTCTACCCCACTTCAATCAAGCGGCAGTTATTGTGATCCAGTTAGACTTGGAATTTCATTCACTCGGGAAATCTGTGCAATGCACCCTGTGAGAGCTTTTGTTACGTAACTTTTAGAACCGCCTACGTATATTCCAAGCACGGGCGGCCCGACACGGTAAGCAAGGTAAGCATCGCATCAGAGATCCATCTTCGAAGAGGCGCCATTTCGAATTCAGAAACTTCGAAAAGTTTATCTAGAGCAGGGGTTCCCAAACTTTTTTCCCCGTGGCACCTTGTCAGTCTAAAAGCATTTCGCGGCACCCTTGTCAGGCTAAAAACATTTCATGGCACCCTTTTCAGGCTAAAAACTTTTGCGGCAGATTTCCTTTAAAGCAATATGAATTTGAAGGTTAGAATGAAGAATTTTGGATGCATTTTACGTTATTTTTTGTTTGTTTGTTGATAGGGCTAACTATCAAGAAAGTACTCTTTTGGGAAAGGGATATAGAATTTTGACAATACCCCCCTTTCAGGGAGTTCCTATAAAAGAAAGGCTACAGGACAGTCTTGAATTTCACTGAAATATTTTTGTTTAGGCCCGCTTAGTGATCGGCTTGGCTCACTTTATTGGGGATACCGGTTCAGAGGAAATTATTTGATTATACTCCACCAAAACACTTTTCTTGATTATATCCACGGCACAGCTGACATACTCTCGTGGCACCCTAGGGTGCCGCGGCACCCAGTTTGGGAACCTCTGATCTAGAGTATAAGAGGAGGCGCCTTTTTACTTTCTTGTACGAAGGAAGTAATGTGATCCCGAAAAATTCCGGGGGCCAGATTTCGACGAAAAAACAGATTTTGACTACCTCTAAATTTACTTTTAGGAATTTTCGCGATGCATCTCATTGTACGCTAGCATGCACGTTCATATAAATGCTTCTGCAACCTATTTTGACTGACCGCAAGTCTATTTTGATCAGTTTTTCCAATGCCATCTGTACGTACGTACGTATATACATATGTACGTAACTCGCATATCTCAAAAAATATTGGTTGTAGAATGTCAAATCCTTATATTTAGGATTGTTGTAGCATGTACTTGTGCACCTCATTTTTTGATCCCAACATCGACTGGAAAGTTTATCTACAGGACCGCCCAAAAGATTTTAAATACATTATGCTCTATGGGCCGAAATTCATTAAAGCGTATTTTAGAGGTATTAGGCTACTTTAAATGACTCAAAAGTGATATACGCTGTTAAGGGTTACAAAATGAATTTCTCCATTGAAAAAAGTGTCTTTATCATTTATAGTTCTATAGAAACGCTCAAAGGCAAAGGACTTCCAACCCATTAAGGTCAATGGCAGTTTTAGGGACATTTCAAGCACAATACCGTCCTACCATATTGTTACGAATTTTCGGGGCAACCCGCTATTCTGGGGCTTAAAATAGTTCAAAATTCGTATTCTACGCTTCAAATAGTTAAATTCTGCTTTTTGTTGCATCAAAATCAGTCAACTAGAACAGGAGATACGGAGGTTTCGGTTTCCCCATTCATTTGTATGCAGTTTCTAGGAATCTCAAGAAATATTGGTTGTAGACCTTCGGTAACTTCACCTTTGGGGACTTCTTTTTATCGCCAAATTAAGAGATATTTCGCCAAAAGTCACCAAGCTTGACAACATTTTGGTCATTTGGTGTGATTTTTCCAATGGGGCTTGTAAAGATGCTTTTTCTGCATTAACATGCATAATAGCCTAATATTTCTCCTCTATGACGTAATCAAAATTCCCGCTTTATGTGGAATCCTCGAGAAATAGACTCTTCTGGAAGCTTCTTGTAGCTTCTGCGCCACCTTTAAATACAACTATTTCCGAGTCCCCAGTTCAGTGTGGATCAGACTTCGTGTATCATAATCGTGTAATCGTAATCGACTGTAATCGATTACATTTTCTTGTGTAATCGTAATATAATCGTAATCTGGCAATTAAACTTTTCGTGTAATCGTAATCTAGTCATAATCTAGAAGTTTATTTTTTCGCGTAATCGTAGTCTAATCGTAATCTAGAAATTTCAATTGCCAGATAGTCGTAATCGAAGAGCCTGTAATCGTAGTCGCTTTGATTACGAGACGATTACAAAACGATTACAGTTGCCCAGCTTTAGTTTTTGTTCTGCTTGCTGGGAAAATTTTCACGGGGAGGCACAGGCATGCCCTGAAGGCAGGAAGTTCCCCTGGAGCTCCGACGTTTGGAGGAAGACAGGAGCTCGCTTGTATTATTTTTTTTTTACCCTGGGAAAATATTTAGATGACCATTCTTTTTTGTTGCTGTTGTTGTCTGTCGTCTTCTGTTCATCCAAGTCTGGACTGGTGAGAGACAAGAATGGACTTCCCAGAAGGAAGTGAGGGTTGCGCGGGAGGGAATAGCTAAAACTATTTCTTGTGGTGTCAGATCTTTCCTTCAATTCTTCATTTTGATTTGCGTTCGTGGAAAAGAACATAAATGGCACCTACACAGGAAAAAGTGCAGCATGTTTTTTCAGTTTTAGAAAAGTATAAAAATAAAAATGGAAAAAGATGTGCATTTAAGAACTATGAATGTGTTATTTGGATTAGTGGACAACAGATAAATAGTTAAATTCTGCTTTTTGTTGCATCAAAATCAGTCAACTAGAACAGGAGATACGGAGGTTTCGGTTTCCCCATTCATTTGTATGCAGTTTCTAGGAATCTCAAGAAATATTGGTTGTAGACCTTCGGTAACTTCACCTTTGGGGACTTATTTTTATCGCCAAATTAAGAGATATTTCGCCAAAAGTCACCAAGCTTGACAACATTTTGTCATTTGGTGTGATTTTTCCAATGGGGCTTGTAAAGATGCTTTTTCTGCATTAACATGCATAATAGCCTAATATTTCTCCTCTATGACGTAATCAAAATTCCCGCTTTATGTGGAATCCTCGAGAAATAGACTCTTCTGGAAGCTTCTTGTAGCTTCTGCGCCACCTTTAAATACAACTATTTCCGAGTCCCCAGTTCAGTGTGGATCAGACTTCGTGTATCATAATCGTGTAATCGTAATCGACTGTAATCGATTACATTTTCTTGTGTAATCGTAATATAATCGTAATCTGGCAATTAAACTTTTCGTGTAATCGTAATCTAGTCATAATCTAGAAGTTTATTTTTCGCGTAATCGTAGTCTAATCGTAATCTAGAAATTTCAATTGCCAGATAGTCGTAATCGAAGAGCCTGTAATCGTAGTCGCTTTGATTACGAGACGATTACAAAACGATTACAGTTGCCCAGCTTTAGTTTTTGTTCTGCTTGCTGGGAAAATTTTCACGGGGAGGCACAGGCATGCCCTGAAGGCAGGAAGTTCCCCTGGAGCTCCGACGTTTGGAGGAAGACAGGAGCTCGCTTGTATTATTTTTTTTTTACCCTGGGAAAATATTTAGATGACCATTCTTTTTTGTTGCTGTTGTTGTCTGTCGTCTTCTGTTCATCCAAGTCTGGACTGGTGAGAGACAAGAATGGACTTCCCAGAAGGAAGTGAGAGTTGCGCGGGAGGGAATAGCTAAAACTATTTCTTGTGGTGTCAGATCTTTCCTTCAATTCTTCATTTTGATTTGCGTTCGTGGAAAAGAACATAAATGGCACCTACACAGGAAAAAGTGCAGCATGTTTTTTCAGTTTTAGAAAAATATAAAAATAAAAATGGAAAAAGATGTGCATTTAAGAACTATGAATGTGTTATTTGGATTAGTGGACAACAGATAAACTTTGGTTCTTTGTGTTGTTTGGATAAGCAGGTAGGAGCGCATATATTTCCGTTAAAAATTAGTATATCTTTGTGCTATTAATAAGAATGCAATTGCATCAGAATGTAATAATTTTATAATGCATAAAGACCTTTAGCAATATCAATATTTTTTAATGATCGATAAATTTCTGGATAAATGGGTAAAGAGTAGGGAACATAGACAATGATCTACAAAACCCCTTTTTCCCCTTTAATAGAATTAACATTTTGTTTTTTCCTTCAATAGAATTCGATGGTGAGTAAAAAATGCGTAAAAATACATAATAAAGTATTAAAAATCAATTTTGTCTTATTTTTGACTTGATTGGCTGCCTTGACTTAGTTCTAAAAGTTTAACGGATAAATAATTTATTTTCATTTATGCCAGTGCTAGTGATTAGTCCCAGAAAACAGTTCATTTTTTTAATATGATTCACAAAGTATCCATACTTCGTTTTTTTTCACTGATGAGTGTGAAAATTATTTAAAATATTTTGTTTTTATCTAATTTGTACTGTACACATATTATATTAAAACATAGTACGTCTTTCGAACTTGAATTGTTGGCATCTATTTATTATCAATTTGGAATAAACTGGAGACTAATTATATATAACTTTTCTATTGTGTGTATTATAGGCTTTTATAATTCCCCCGAGAATTCGCATTAACCAACATAGGCGTAGGACAGGCGACAACATGCTCCGCTTGCCGTCTACTTTGTTTAAAATACCATCGATTCAAAAGTCTTTTCCTCCCACAAAACCTATAAAAATACTTATTTCCACTCTTGAATATATTGTATACACACACCACAAATCTTTGACATCTCTACGTCTATATTAACCTATATTCTATCTCTCATAAAAATGTGAGCTCCTTTATACCACATTCAAAAGTTTAAACAACTTTTGGCACTATACTATTTTCCTTAAATTTCAAATGTATGTATGTATGTATGTATGTGTATATTAAAGATTCAATATGTAAAAGGAATTCTTGACCTGAGACAAAAATGTGTGTCAGTTCTTTAGCAGCTAATTGCTTAGAAAGTGAGCATCTTTGAACGGTTAATTATTTATAAAATAGTTTTACAGTAAATTCGAGCCTTTTTTATTGTAATTGGCATTACGTTCGGTTTTACCATTCACACCGCCAATATCACTGTCCAGTTTTGTTTATTACGTCGTACCAGCACCAATACACCAAATATGACCCACCACACTTTTAAGATGCATGTTTAGAGATATCTTTAGACATCTCCATTCTGCTATTCTTAAGTAATTCTTATTAGTAGTATTCTTAAGTCTCTCTGTAATTCCTAAATTATCCTCAATAGATACTATGCATGTAGTTTTGAGTTAGTAGTTAGTTTTGAATTTTTAAAACGGCGTGTGTATTCTAGAAATTAAAAGTTTGTTTGTTCGGCAGGCCCGGTTTTAGATATTTAATGCCCATATACGTGTTATGAAAGTATAAAAAAAAAGAAGTTAAACTGTGCGTGAAGTTTTCTGTGAAATAATAACTGCAATATACGTTCAGCCTCATCTATTCAGATTCAGGCTAACGGTTATTGTGGAGAAAACAATGCATTTGTTGAGAGCCCCTGTTTTTAGCATTTTACTCAATGCATTAGAAAATCTTAAACTTTGGTTTAATATGTTCGCGCACACAGTGGCGCAGAGAGGGAGGGGGAGCAGGGGAAAAATCCCTAGGGCCTCAGCTTGTGAAGGGGCCCCACTTTTGCTGTTTATATAATACTTAATTGTGTGTTGACAATTTTGTAAAAAAAAAAAAAAAAAAAAAAAAAAAAAAAAAAAATCCAAATTCAGATTATGTCTCCGGATGTTTCACATTAATTTTTGAATGAAATTACAAAAAGCCAGCTAGAGCATAAACCACCAACTTGGCAAAAACGAGGAGTGTTAGTGATTGAGTCTTCTTTTGCAAGAAAAGTAGACATTGACGGTGTTATTCAGCGGTTTGCCATGACTCTAAAAGTAGAAAAGATTTATTTAACAAGATTTTTTTTTTTTTTTTCCCGAGACACATTGTTAAATAGTGGAAGAAAGGGTATAGCCAGAGTAGAGTCTGGGCCCGCCCAACCTCCGAAATTTTGAATTTTCCTTAACAAAATGTTAAAGATAAAGACTTTCTATGACAAATTTTGAAATTTCCACTTTTTTGACCTTCTGAATTTTTTTTTGGCTGCCAGCTTGCATAAAAATATTAATTTTTTTCAATACTGCGGAAACATGCAATGCAAAAATGTTAACGTTTCAAATACAGTTTTTCTAAGGAGGTAACGAAACCTTCCAAACAAAATGTTGGTATTTTTTAGAGCATGGATGTTTATTAAAGTATAATACCTTTTTTAATTAATAATTTTAATTCTATTAATTATTTTTCAATTACTATTACTTTAAAGTTTCTTTAAATGATTAATAATTTTAATAAGGAATAAATAATTGATCTAATACGACATCAAAAGAATTTCTGGATAGCAAAGGGACCCCAAAGATTTTATCCCCGGGGCCCCGACTTGGCTCTCTGCGCCTCTGCGCGCACATCGTTGCAAGATCCTAATGACAGAGGTTCCTCCTTCACGGCTGAATAGGAACCACGGCTAACTTTTCATGCGTCTGCCAGTACCTCTTTCGAAACCAGAAAACCAGGACATAGGCAAAGAAGCAACGCCGAGCATAGAAGGAATCAAATATCCATTTTTGTATACTAATTTTTGCTTGATTAGGTTAAATCTGGATTCATTTCAAAGATGTGTTAAACCACCAAGCCTGTCCTCCCACCCCATACACACACTGCAAATGACATATGTTTAAGTTAAAATCGGCCATTAAGTTAAAATAAGCCATGTTCAAATAGACGTTCGTATGCATTAAAAAACTTTTCACAAGTGGGTCTAGGAAATCAACCAGGTTCGTCTAATAGTATAGAAGTTCTTGCTGTATGGCATTCTTGTAATTTAGCTCCCTGAACAGATGGACCCATTATTCTGTTCTTGAATTAAAATTGTAAAATTTAGACATTATAATATCAACGCCAGAAGGGTAAAAAGAAAAGTTTTGTAATCGTAATATAATCGTAATCGGACTCAAATGTAATCATAATCGTTACAACAAAGTTTTAATAGATTACATAATCGTAATCTAATCATAATCGGAAATTGGGTTTTATATGATAATCGTAATCTAATCATAATCGGGAATTATACTTTCTCCGGTAATCGTAATCCTGGTCTAAAAGTGAAAATTAATCGTAATCGTAATCGATTACACGTCTGTGTAATCGGCACGAAGTCTGGTGTGGATCGGGCTTCGGCTAAGTTATCTGCTCTTCTCTGTAAAGTGAGTTATAGAGGTGGTATTTCCGCGTGCGTTTTTTTTTTTTCTTTCTTTAGAAGCTTTGTATTTAAGTGCTATGTGTAAATCTTTCATTGCTGAGTTTTGAGGGATTGTTAGTATTATCCCTCGCATATTTCCACTGAATTTTACATGTGGAAGTGTTTTACTTTGTGTGAGAATTACATCATTTGTGAAAGCTTCGGTACTGAGTGGACTGTTATAAACGAACTACTGGCCGTTATTGTCTGTGAATTTTGTGCAGCTGATTGTTCGACTAAGTTCCAGAAGCAATAAAATTTGTGTTCCAATCCTGACTTTTTACTAGAACTTTCTACACCAACAGGAATTTAGAACGACGAACCCAGGATACAAGCAGAGTATTCTGCAACAATAGTTAGGCAGTGGTCCGAACACGGTCACGTGCCTCCCTCAAGAATTACGCCAAAAGTCGCCAAGCTTGATGACTTTTGATGTGCGTGTATATGTATTTAACTCTCAAATCTCAAAAACTATTAGTCGTAGAATGTTGAAATTTTATATATAAGATTTTAGTAACATCTAGTTCTGTATTTCGATTTTTGGTCGCCATTTGCCATCGTACTTGGCGAGTTTTGGCGAAATATTGCCAAATTTGAGCCAAAAACTTTAACGCAGAATGTTGAAATTTGGTATTTAGAACAACTGTAACATCTAACTGTGCATCTCTTTTTTGATTGCAATCGACTCGGTAATTTATTTACCGGGTCAGCCAAATGACTTTAAATACATGAAGGTGTATGGATACATTCAATTCTTTGAAAGTCTGTGGTCAATTACTATTTTGGCCATCCCCAAAATCTCGCAGACTATCTCCAGCTTGTCGGTTTTTTTCGAAATATCGCCAAATTAAATGTCCGAAACAAATCTATCAAATTGAACCCAGTTTGGCGATATCGGAAATATTTGGGTAGAAATCGCTAAATGTTAGTGTTACTATATTTTATATCGTTCAAACAAAATAAGTTTAGATATAGTGCGCCGAAAATATTTTTGATTCAACAGACGTGCTAGGAAGTCGTGCGTTGTGACCATCAGAATTTTTAAGTTTGCAGGGAGGTTTCACGTACCCTAGGTCCGCCCCTGAACACTATCACTTTTAGGCGACTGCAATATATTTACTCAGCATGTTCATCTTGTGCTGTTGACCCTTGCAAGGAATAACTGTCTTTTAACAGTGTGCGTGCTATGTTTGGTTTTATTAATTTCGGCTCTGTAACAGCTTCTGAGAACTGTTGCTCAATTTCTTCTCTTGCATGCATCAGGCGACATAGCTCCTGTGTAAATGCATTAAAATAGCTCAACTCTTTTCGACTGAACAACCCTTGAAGGAGAGAAAAGAAATGGCTGTGATGATGTGCAAATTTCAGTCATTAAACATGGAGTTCATGGAAGAAAGCAGCTGAGGGATAATTTTAAAGCTGCTCTCCAGTCGAATGCTCCTTTTTTGGGGGATATTAAAAAATAAAACGAGTTCTAAGAAGGCCAAACCCTCTTTGCAGCTGTATAAACAGAATTGCTTGGACTCAGTACCCTAATTTAGTGGCATGCAAGCAATCCTTTTAGAACCCACTCATTTCGTCCAAAAATAACAACTTTTCAGGTTTTATCTCTATATCCGGTTATATCATCGCGAACGAAATAAACATCCAATTATATGTATTTTTTTTTTCGAATTCTACCAGTTAATATCTGAAAAAACGGCTGCTTTTACGTCTGCCTTTCTTTCCTTTTCTTTTTGTCCCCCCTCCCCCTACGCACGCACACACACAGTAGCCGCTTTCACCAACCAAACTGTACACTTCCCGCCTTTTCATCACGGTCATTTTGCAAATTTGCAAGAGTACGATAAGCGAGTTCTCGCTGTAAACAATCTGAGATTTAAAAAGAAAAAGAAAATGACGGCATGTTTGATTTATCTTTTTAAAAAGAGCAGATCACTCTTAAAAATAATAGTGGGGAAGGCAGCAGGCCCTTTTCTCTCAGTTGCGGGGGGGGGGGGGGGGAAAGAACAAAGGTGCTGATTTATTTTACTATCGATAAGCATAAAATGATTTTTATAATTTCATTAGATCGCAACTTAAAATATCTACATATCCAAAACAGCCGATCATAAAAGGCACTTGTCAGTTATCAAATCGCATTTGATCATTAACTTATAAGCAGACCGTGGATTATATGCAGTCGCATATGCGCACGTGCAATTGCATTTTTCAGGTGTTTTTGATGATTTTGCATAAAATGACGCATTTTCTCTGTTGGGTGCATATTTCAATCTCTTTAGCTTTGAATTTGTAACTTTTTTTACCTTCCCTTCAGTATTTTTTTTTTTCTTTAACTCTTTAAGTCCCACACTTTGAAAAATTTATACAACCTCAGGTTCAAGGGTGGCTCCAGTGAGGGGGCTTTAGGGGCCATGGCCCCCTCCGAAATTTTGTTTTACAACTTTAGATTCGCATACTTCACGATTTCACACGTTCAATTTGCATTTTGAACACTTTATAGACCTAAGTAAAAAGTTCGATGGCCCCCTCCAAGAATTCAGTCTGGAGCCGCCCTTGCTCAGGTTCCCAGCAAAATAGCATATACGCTTTCAATTTTTTTTCGTGTGTATTTGCAACAATTTAAATTAAGTCAGCCTATATATTAAAAGTTCAGAAATGCTTAGAATGAAAGCAAGCATGCCAACCCTGATGAAGACGTGGATTTCGGATTATGGACAAGACTTAACTCCATAAAAGATGTAGTTAATGCTTTGGACAGCGTCGATTCTTCTTCTTTTCTCATTGCGGAAGAAATGCTTATCAATATTTTCATAAGAAAAGGTCTATCGATAATCGAAACACATTGTTCCTTCTTAACATCAGACATCACAAAATTAGAATAGCAAAATCTGCTGCTGAGTAAAGTAATAAGTCAAGTTGTAAAAGTACAGGAATGTGTTGGTAAGATTACAGAGTCATTAGGAAAAGAAATCAGTGAAAAACTGAATTTTATTTTAAATAAAAATTCAGAATTTTTGGCAGTGAATAAAATAAATAATTTTATTAATGGTAAGGGAAGTGAATTGCCGGAAAAAGTAGAATCATCCAAAGCGAAATATTATAAGTACTGTCCAGTGACATTCGTTGATGTTGAAAGAGCATTTTCAGCATATAAAATGATTTTAGACGATAAAAGATAAAGCCTTACTATTGAAAATTTAGAAAAACACTGTTAGCTGTGTATTGCAACAAAAATTACTGAAAGCAGTTTTAATTCATATTTAGTATCACTATGATTGTGAATAAAAATTTCTCATTCTGTCTTTCATGATGTTTTAAAGTTTCCAAGAGAAAAAAAAAATGTGTCATAATTTCAAGGTAAGTGATAGAAAATACTTTTACAAGTAAATACGTTTTTATCTTCTGGTAATATGTGAATATTTTTTCACTTATTTGGTGCATATTTTGTCGCTTTTTAAGTGCATATAATCCGCGGTCTTCTTGTACGTATGCTCTGTATGTACAGCCAATAGTATGAGATTACGCAACACATCAATAATAATTTTTAAATAAATAAATTTAATTGGGTTTTCTTTAACAAGTACTGAAAACAAAAACAGCATGCATACGTGCATTCTTGTTAATGCCAGATACAAACCTTCATGAAATGGTCTGCCACCCTTCCTCTGCCCTGTAGTTAATACACTGGAACCTTCCAAGTTGGACACCCCCATAACTTGGACACCTCCCTAAGTTAGAAAATTTTCTGGGGAACGGAATATGTCCCTAATATAGGAATTATACCTCTGTAAGTTGGACACCTCTGAAAGTTGGACACTTATTGAGGGAACTGACGGTGTCCAACTTACGAGCATTCACTGTCAGAGCCTTATTATCGCATGGGCAAATCGGGACTTTGCCCAGGGCTCCCGGCTCGAAAGGGCCTCAATGTCGAATGTTGTTCTTTTTTACATCAAAATTTTATGAAAAATACAACAATAGATTGGGGGCCCCCAAATTCATCAGTGCCCGATGCCCCAGTTGGTCAAAATCAGGCTCTGTTCACTGT
The DNA here is from genome assembly GCA_038373885.1 of Cheiracanthium punctorium. Lineage (NCBI taxonomy): Eukaryota > Metazoa > Arthropoda > Arachnida > Araneae > Cheiracanthiidae > Cheiracanthium > Cheiracanthium punctorium. The sequence goes on along the minus strand of JAWZYV010014980.1, from coordinate 40,323 downwards.
AATTAAATTTTGCTGTAAAACTTATTATCTCGTAAATTAATACTGTAATCTGCTTTATCAAAATTTTTGTTGGCAGCTGGGTTTAGCCGGTTTCTGGAGACTAGGGACAGTTGCATGGAGGTCCCCCCCCCCCCCATGTCACATTTCAACCTGAAAAAACTGTCGAGTTGTCAAAAAGTTTAATCCATTATGGATGCTTAACCTGTTCGTCCTCATCGACGAAAAAATGCAATGGAGAGATCTCTTCTTCCTTGACCAGGTTGCTTCCCATCTCTGGATGCTCCGCTATAGTCCAGCGTTGCGCTTGCACAATCAACCATGCAGATACCCAGGCCCATTCTCGGAGGCAATTCCCGTCAAAGAGTCTTATCCCTTGCATCTTTGCAGTGATCAGAGTGAATAAGTTAAACGTGAGTTGTGTGTGTGTGTGTGTGTGTGTGTGTGTGTGTGTGTGTGTGTGTGTGTGTGTGTGTGTGTGTGTGTGTGTGTGTGTGTGTGCGTGTGTGTGATGACTAAAAATAAACAGGAAAAAAGTAATACAGGGATGACCCTCCTCTGATAAAATGCTTTGCAATATTTATCTCCCCCGCTCTTGAAACTTTCTGGATCCACCACTTTTAACCCTTTAACGCGCAGTGATCCCACTCTGGGATCACCCAACTCTGACGTTTGGACTGTTTCCAGTCACGAAGAATAGATTTGATTTCTATAAAAATAGTGGCGGGCGACATAGCTCCACGAGAATCCTTTACCTTTTAGGCACGTCATTTCCCGTCAAAAAAATTGTCACGATTATTTTCAACAGCACTGGCATCTGCTGAAAAATGGAAGAATGCGAGAACAGCTGGATAGATTGCCCAATGCTGAAAAAAAGGGCAGCCGTTGCCATCGCTCGACTTAACTATCAGCAAGATGGCGGACGATCGAAACGTTCATCGCGTGCCACAGATCTAGAGACCCTTTTTTGACGACAGCTGGCTGTGCTCGCGCCATCTTGCTGGTAGTTAAGTCGAGCGATGGCAACGGCTGTCCTTTTTTCAGCATTGGGAAAGGGTTGCTCCTCAAAGGGTTTAAAAGCTGTACTCTAAACCAAAGGTACTAGGAAATGCATGGTACTGCAATGAATTGGCATAGCAGGCGCGACAATACTTCCACTTTAGTGCAATGCTTCCATTTTAGCCATTTTAGTGCGTCCATCAAAAACAGTTTGACATAATATTTGCAATAACAATGTTATACTAAGTCGAGTTGCTAAGACTATTTTTAGTCTTATTGGAAAATTATCGGCAAAACAAATTATTAACATTTTTAGAGACCAGTCAATCTTCCGAGCAGCAATTTATCTTATCATTAAGAGGTACAGTGAAGATCAGGAGCCTGAAATTTATGTTTAAAAAAAGGTCATTCTCGGCGCTTGATGACTAAACTGCTAAAAAACATTTTTCAGAAGCCATAAACAAAATTGGCCAATCAACATGGCAATTGTCGCGAAAATTCAGCGTTTCTCTAATGAAAGAACATACCGAGATATTTAAAGCTAAAAATGACGACTTACACCACTTTATCTGCTGTGTTGGTGTCCATTCTCAGGCTTAAAAAATCTTACATTAGGGTTGCTAACCAATTATATATGAATTGATAAAAGTAAAATAATGATCACTTTGTTAGAAAAGGGCAATTAAACGCATTCAAACTCGCAAAATTAACAAGTTTTACCTGAACTAATGGATACTGTATTATGAAATTATAGATAAATTATGGTCTTTTAGGGGTCATCCACTAATTGCGTCACGCTTCCAGAGAAGAAATTTTGAAAATTAAATTTCGTACTTTAGCATAATGTGCACAGTCCCTTGAAAGCTACTCTCCATCTGGCAAACTCTTCTTATTGAAAGTATGTTTCGATCACTGAGGTTGAAACTAATGTTACTCTATTTTAAATCACTCAGCTATACACTGATATTTAAGAAAAGGGTTAGATTTTTTTTTCAAAACTTTTTTAAACATTATTCATAAGAAAAATTCAGTATCGCGTAAAAATATTTTGATAAAATTATCCGTGAATCAGGAAAATTTACGTGCAGTTACATAAGACAGAAAAAAAAAAAAAAAGATTTCTATATAGCTTGATAAATTACGTTTATATATTAGTGTATCCCTCTATTCTAAAAGAAAATTAAGTAACGGCCGCTGCCGCAGCTGTCAAAAGCTTGTTCTGCTATCTCCTCCGAAACCGTGGGAATATGAGTTTCGACGATGTTGACCACGGATTCGAAAAATTCCGGGGAAGCCGGTAAGCTGACTTAGATTTCGGAATTCCAATTATTTTCGAAGATATTAATAAAAAGACTGAAAAAAATAAGCATAATGATTGCCACGCTTGGCAATTTTCGCCAGCATAAAATCATTCATGCCTTTGTAACAAAGGAATTCCTGCGTGAAATTGACAAACATGAAGTAGAATTACGCCATTTTTACGCAAAATTAAAAAGTAAGTAAAATAAATAAGTCAAAGTGTGTTACACAAAGTTCACAAGTTTCAAATAATGAGTTCTCTTAGATAACAGGAGTGTAAAATTGACGCCAATTCGTTTTTCTAATATTTTTTTCTAATAATAATTGTAACTGATTTAAAAAGCTTCATTTTCGCATCAGGTACGATCTGGGAAAACGCTATCTCAAGCAAGGTGAATCAAGATACTGCGTGTGTTCCAAAATGTTAGCACTCAGTATTTTGAAAATGAAAAATAAATAAGTCAAATGCATATTATAGTAAAGCTGGTTAGGTTCAGCTTGGGTATTTGCCACTCTGACGTTTTGACTGTTGCCAGTCGCGAAGAATAGATTTGATTTCTATAAAAATAGTTGCGGATGACATAGCTCCACGGGAATCCTTTATTTTTTAGCACGTCATTTCCCGTAAAAAAAGACACCCGTAGAAATATTTGGAGGCGTTAATTATGCCATTATAGCAAGTACAGCTTGGATATTTGCACGCGCAGCGATATGATACATTTTACTGTGCTAAATAAGCCAATCTGCAAAGAATTATGCATATGAATGTATGGATAACTGTTTTCACGACAACCTTACATGAAGAATGATTATTGGCTATGAGCATCACCAAATAATGAAAAGTCGCCATTAATAGCAAGATATAATAGCTGCTCCGTAGTTTTTATCAAAGAAAACATATGAATTACTATTTTCTTAGAAATAATTAATAACTATACGTATACGTAAGTCGCCAAATTATGAAAATTCGACATGGATGGCAAATAGGCAAGGTGTTCCATAGGTTTTACACAATTAAAAATAGTGTAAAGTTGTTCCAAGGAACATGCAAGAACCAAGGAATGTGTAGCTGGTAACATTCTATCAGATCCAATCTTTGGGTTTGTCAATTATGCCTTATTTACGAATAAGCCTTATTAGGGGCCGAATGCCTCATACGAAAAGCGAGCGTAGTGAGTCTAGGGGCTTTGGCCCCTAGTATTAAAAAAAAAGTTTTTTTTTTTTAATCTTGCAGAGTATATACTTTAAAAAGCTTAATTTCTGCTAAACGATTGCTCACACTGTTAGTAAAAATTTCGTTCCAGGATGTATAAAATATTTAAAAAGTATGAATGTATTAAAAATTATTTGATTACTTTCTGTCTAATAACACACACAATAATCATTCTAATAACTGTGTCTAATAACACAGTAATTAAAACCAAATAAGGTACAGCTTGAATATTTACCACCAGTTGGCGAGATGAAATACTTGGGAGCGTTAATTATGTCATTATGGTAGTTTCAAACATAAGAGTATAGGAGAACTGATTTAATGGCAACCTTGATGGGAAATTATTTGCGCATGCATACATCGCCAAACATTTGAAACGCTATAGGTGGCGAATATCCAAGCTGTAGATATAAAACTGTATTTTAATCTTCTAAACAGGATAACAATCATTTAGTTATCACATTGTTGCCAGTATTATTTCAAATATATTTTTTAACTGAGTACTCGAAACAATTATATTCTTAAGGCAACAATTAAAAATGTAAATATAATGTTTACATTTTCTGGTTCAGATTTTTTCTGTCTTCACGTTAGGAAAAAGAACTAAACATGCAAGATGAAGACAGAAAATGCCACAGAACCTACTACTGCATATTTTCTTTATTTTTGTAGTTTCCTTAAATTCTATAGCTTTGCCAATTAAAACTAAGTCAGATATATCGAATTTCAAATATTACTCTGAGCATAATATTAAAAACCGAGCTCCAAAACTGAATGAACAGGAATTTGCCAGACATTCCAGTTTAAAACAACGAAAGTGTAACCGTTTTTATACAGCGTCCTGTGCCGGGAAGTATCAAAGTTCGAACGAAGAGCTATCAAAAGTACCGAGCCAAGCAAAATCACCAGAAGGGCAACATGTTCTAAAAGGCTTTCGCGTTCCAAACAAGTTCGAAACTCCTGTTTCGAGTGATGTCTTGATAAGTAAATTGAAAGGTAACAATCAAGTTAGACTACAGGAAAAAATGATAAGGTCGAAAGCCTTTAGAAGAAAGTTTAATTTACGTAAAAGAGATTCCACGGACAACGCCAAAAATCGTGTTGATTTGGTAAAATCTCTTAAGCCTAATCTGGAAAGAAACTCTTGGAAACTCCCGAGACATTCATTGTCAAAACGTGAAAAGTTTAACAAAGTGAGTATCGCCAGTAAGTTTGGCCATGTTCAGAACAGGTATCAAAGAAATGTTAGACGCACATCCAAAGGCCGGTCTCGCTTAAGACGCCTACAAAAGTTTTTGAAAAGCAATTTTGAATTTTCAAATAAAAACGAAATAACATATAAATGGAATAAGCTATATAGAGGACAATATGATGGCGCGAGAAACCATCGGTCAGCCCTGAACAATGGGACAACTGGACTTATGACCAAAGACGAGTATGCTACTAAAAGACGTGGTCTAAATGAAACCAATACACGCACAAAACTTAAGATTTTCAAAAGTTTTGACTACAAAAAAGAAAATATGACATTTAATACCAAGAATACTAAAAAACATGATACCAACAAAAAAGTTGAAAGCAATATGCAAACAAACATTAAGCAATATGGCCGTAGTCATCATCTTCAAAATACATACAAAAGAAAGTCAGTAAACGCTTCTTTTAGACTTAGCTTTGAAGACCTGTTACCGATATTAATGAATATTAAGAAGACAATAGCAATCAGAGGAATACATCTAGATGATATGAAAAATAATTTAGCTCTCAAGAAAATCAAATCACGTATTAGACCTGAAAGAACGTCAAATATATCGATCAATAATACCTCTAAATATTCTACAAAAAAACTTTTTAAGATGGAAGTGGGTAACACAACACAACAAATCAAAGAGATAAGTGCAATCACGGGAAAAGATGGCCATCCAAAAAAAATGCCTAATACTAATTCAAAAAATAGTTTTAGCCAGCATAAAATTACAGTGATGAATAAAAATCGCTTATGCTCGAATTGCTCTTTCAGTACTAAGAAAAAAGTCCGCAAAATTATCAAAAACCTTCGAATATTCATGCCTGTTTTTTCAAGTATTATATCCAATAGCTTTGGTAAAAGAACCATCCATTTTCCAAAAAGTATGCCCTTGGGAACAAAACACCAAATCAAAGACACTAAGAAGAAAAACATTCTACAGTATTCTACAAAGAACAAAACAGTAAGCTTTACAAAAGCTAACGATATTGAAGACAGGAAATCTGGAATTGTAAAACATCATGATTTAAAGTTACTGCTGAAGAGTTTTTCGTCTGATGGTTGGAAATCTGTTAGTAAATCCAACCATTTTCCCCAAAAGGATCCAATTTCAACCGTGGCTCTTAAAAACCAACAAGATCATGAAAGTGACTCGGATTTTGATTTAGAAAATAATAATAGACTTGAGACGACCGTATTCTTTGAGTTCCCGGAGAAAGAAAATCTATCTACGCCACATAAAGAAAAATCACGCGTACACATTAGGATAACAAGCCCTTCCACTGATTATGCAGAAAGTACTGAAGTTCCAGAACCTGTATCTAAGTACAACGATTTTACGCACATAAAAGATAGTTCAGGGGAATTTACATTGAGAAAAGGGAAACTACAAGTGGATTCGACAGTTATAGAAATTGAAAAATCGGAATCGACTTTAAAAACCGACCCGTCGGACTTGAAGGATGAAAATATCCGTTCCATTGGCACGAACTCAACTAAAGATAAAACCAGTCCAATAGAATATTCGAAACAAAAATTTACAAAAATTAAGAAAGTTATCAATCGAAATAACGAATTAATAAACAGCAGCTATTCCAAATCTGACGTGATCTTCAATGAGACCGATCATCACAAGGTTGGTCTTACTAAAGCGAAATCAATCAAAGTAGAATACGAGATACTGGATTCAGGAATGAATTTTTCAACAGCCAGTTCGAATATGGGAAGAGAATTTTATACGGAAAATGACACTGATTATTTTGAAGCACGAAGAGAAAGGCTAAGGAATTTTTCCTCAGAACACTCCCTAATTTACACGACAACAAGACAGGACACAATTAAGGAAATTGCGTCAGAGAGTAATCCCAGTCGTTTAATAAGTCAAAAGATGTATCTTAAAAGACTATATACGCGTTATCCTGATCATTTAACAACAAAAAGAATACGGTTTAGAACGCCTTCTTCTGAACGTTCTTTCAACACGGAAAGAAATCAGCTTAAAAGAATTACCACCAAGCAGAATCTCATTGAACTCAAAGAATATTCAAGCGTAAAACACATCACCAATGCTTCAGACATAGAAGACTCTGGTGGTGATTCAGTTCATTTACAAGAAAACGACTTAAGATTTAGCCACGACATCGCAATGCAAAATGACTCAAACAGCCTGTCAATTGGGAGCCATTTCCTCATAGAAACACGGAAAAGCGTCCTCAGTCTTCTGAAATCATTAAGTTCTAAAGACGTTGATTTGAAACCTGTTGAAGATCTAGCAGAGGGAAATTACACCGGCCTGACGACTTTTCTGCTTTTCCAGCATCACTTGATAAATCAGACTTTTGGCAAATATACTGGGCGCAAGTTTAAGTATTCCGACGATTCTAAATTCAAAGACATACTTTTATATTGTGAGTTACATATGATTTTTTTTTACTCCCTTTACTTATTTATTTTTGGATGTCACATTTAAAAACCACAAGTCACAACTTTTGAAGAATCAATTAAAACTGCACGCGTATTTTCAATGGATTTATTATAGAAATCAGTGTTCAAAGGCAAATACAGTCGGAGCTCGCTATCAAAAAGTGTCGCGATAACCTCAGTTGCATTCGCAAGGACTTAGAGAAACTGTCTTGATAACCGGGGTCAACTGAAACCAGGGTTTCGGGATAACGGGGTCCAACAGTACTTTTATTTTGTTAACTTTGATATAAAAAATTCTAAACAAAGCTTGATGAATTAGCTTGTTTTCGGAAGATTTTTAAGAACAACTAAAGGTTTGTCTGAGTACACCCTCTCAAAAAAGTAATCGAGTAAAAGCGAAATTTCTTATTTTAGCGTTCCTTATAAATTAATTAATTTGTGAAAAACGAACCTTTCTGCAGAAATACGAAAAATAATAATTAAACATAGCCTAATTCATATTTTATGATAAATAATTTTTAATATACGAACCAATGCCCGAAGTTTAACGTTGACTCAGATACTTTTTGAGAGGGTGTCCATAAAGAATAATTGTCCGACTATTTATTAAAATTACTCCCAGTTTAAGGTACTAGCACACACAATAAATTTCATTCTCCTTCCTTCTAAAAACTCCTTTAATATGTAAGTTATAATTTATATACATATAAGGAGAGCGATCGAAACAGTTTTTTTAATGTATTTAGGTTGTAGCACGTAATTCAAAGGTAGGGTAGTTTTTCTCGAGATTTGAAAACAAATGTTTAAAAACAATATACGATGTAAATCCCACATGACTTCTACTCTGTACCTATCTATGCACTTCATTTAAGCGTATTTCATTCGAAAACGAGAAGCGATACTTCAAATTTTACACATAGAATTTTTTCGTTTGTCCCTGTAAAAGACTTATAAATGTAACAAACGCTATTTCCGACGATGTACATTCTTTTATAAACTTCATAATATGTTTTAATTTTGTTTCCTCTGAAATAGATGAACGATTCGGAAATGCAGTTTAAGCAGTGACTGCCCGTCGGCTTTAACCCTTTAACGCGCAGTGTTCCCGCTCTTGGAACACCAAACTCTGACGTTTTGACTGTTGCCAGTCACGAAGAATAGATTGGATTTCTATAAAAATAGTTGCGGGGGACATAGCTCCACGAGAATCCTTTACTTTTTAGCAGTTCATTTCCCGTAAAAAAATGGTCACGATTATTTTTAACAGCACTGACATCTGCTGAAAAATGGAAGAATGCGAGAACAGCTGGATAGATTGCCCAATGCTGAAAAAAGGGCAGCCGTTCCCATCGCTCGACTTAACTACCAGCAAGACGGCGGACGATCGAAACGTTCATCGCGTGCCACAGATCTAGAGACCCTTTTATGACGCAGCTGGCTGTGCCACAGCCAGCTTCGTCAAAAAAGGTCTCTAGATCTGTGGCACGCGACAGCCAGCTGCGTCAAAAAAGGGGTCTCTAGATCTGTGACACGCGATGAACTTTTCGATCGTCCGCCATCTTGTTGGTAGTTAAGTCGAGCGATGGCAACGGCTGCCCTTTTTTCAGCATTGGAGAGGGTTGCGCCTCAAACGGTTAAATAAATTTAAAGTTATGCGACCCAAACTACCCATTCAATTGTAATCAAAAAGGAATATTCATGACTAGATATTACAGTAGTCCTATACATGAAATTTCTGCATTCTGCTGCCGATCTTTTGGATTCTCCTGTGAATATGCTGTGAAATGAAGTCTGAAATGTCGAAAACGCCATGCAAAGAGCTACGGTTTATGCCAACCCCTGTTCTATGGAATCGCATCCAAAATGCGCCATTAACATGAGAATATTACGATTTATATTTTTATAACTAAATTAGCCATTGTTTTTCAGCACATACGTTCAACCTCCGGCCTGCGGGCCTGATATGACCCCCCACGGCTTTTGATCCGGCCCGGGATAACCATATAAACGGGCCGGAATGCTTTATATGGATATCCTATATATAAACCATGTCCCGGCATGGTTTATATGGGTTTCAAAACCCCGTATAAAGCCCATATGAACTATTCAATCCCCCACATAAATCCCAAATATACGGCCTTGCAACTTCGCTTACATCCTAAAATTTGGCCCGCAACTTTTCAAAGGTTGTGCATACATATTGACGTATATATTTTTACAGAATATATACGTCATTATGACGTATCATAATGGTGTACATATTCTTGCAGAATATATACATCATTATGATACCACTTTTTGATTACGACGTCCTTTGGGATTTTCCTTTATTGGATCCCAAACCTCTAGGTTCAATGCGTAAACTGAAAAGCTCACGTCGATGTTTCGATGTAAAATATTTTTATTGATCTCCAAATGCTGGCACGTTGACAAAACAATAAGCTTTAAGACGGCTATACGGATTAATCCATACTGGATTTTTAAAGGGTTATTATATTTAAAAAATGTAATGATCAAAAAGAAAATGTAAACGGACTCCAAATTACTTCACCCCATAACGGAAAACTATTTCTACTGTAAAACAATGGGGTTCTGGAATTTCTCGCCAAAGATATCGCCCGGTGTAATCAGTTTTGGAAAATTATTTTTTGACCCCAAAAATGGCCAGTCTTGTTAACATACGACGTACTATTACTACTATCAACCCTTTTGGTGATGGTATTAAAAAAAATTTCTTTTTGTTTTTCTTAAAGATAATATCATGAGAACGCGACCAAATTAACATAAGATCCCCTCTAAACTATCTCCTTTTCAATAAAAAGGAATCACGGAAATCGAGCCTTGTGATAAAAAAATTATCGCTGTACGTACATTCAAAAAAAGAAAAAAACATAAGCGTTAAACATAGTACTTTCTCCTTTTTTAAAGTTGCTAAAGAAGATTAACCCTTTGAGGCGCAACCCTTTCCCAATGCTGAAGAAAAGGGCAGGATCGAAACGTTCATCGGATGCCACAGATCTAGAGACCCTTTTTAGATGACAGCTGGCTGTGCCGCACAGTCAGCTGTCGTCAAAAAAGGGTCTCTAGATCTGTGGCATCCGATGAACGTTTCGATCGTCCGCCATCTTGCTGTTAGTTAAGTCGAGCGATGGCAACGGCTGCCCTTTTTTCAGCATTGGGCAATCTATCGAGCTGTTCACGCATTCTTCCATTTTTCAGCAGATGTCAGTGCTGTTAAAAAGAATCGTGACCATTTTTTGACGGGAAACGTCGTGCTAAAAAGTAAAGGATTCTCGTGGAGCTATGTCACCCACCAGCCACTATTTTTATAAAAATCAAATGTATTGTGCGTGACTGGCAACAGTCAAAACGTCAGAGTGTGGTGTTCCCAGAGCGGGAACACTGCGCTTTAAAGGGTTAAGAAGCATTCTGGATTAATTGAAATACCAAAGTTCTACGAATATATCAAACTTGTGAATCATCGAATTATTTAGTGTGAAACATTATGTACACGCGTTTATTAAGAAAGTGTTCTGACTTTTTCTCCAGGTTGGCTCGTCTTGGGTTTCTTGCTATTGTGCGTTACCGTCAAGATAATTATGGAAGCCAAACGATCGCTCTGTCGTCACAGCATGAGCGAGAAAGCCGCCGGTGACGGAGCAGCCAAGGACATTCCCAGCACCTCCGATGTCGTGGAGCCTGACACAGCCGAGTTACACCTGAAGACGCCGACTTCCAGTTGCTCCAGCCACGTATCTTTAAGTTCCGTCATTAGAGACCTTCTCAATAACACGCCTTTGTACGATTGGCAAACTGTGGAAGAGTTTCTGTCCGATAGAGAATAAATAGACTGAGCTTACAAATTTATAGATTACTGTTATCTTTCAGTCTCGAAGTTCTTTTCTCCTTTTTTTAGCACTAGGGTGTTATTTCGCTCAGCACTAGAATTTTGCCTACGCGATCTTATCGACAAGTTTTGTAGATATGAAGTCTCGCGGTGAAGATATTTTTAAATGTGTTTGCCAGATAACGTGAAGGGGGGGGGGTTAATAAAAAGTTAAAAGTCGCACAAGGTTTGCAATTTTTGATAATGGATCGCTAAATTTGCTGCCAAAACGCGAAGGGGGGGGGGTTAATAAAAAGTTAAAAGTCGCACAAGGTTTGCAATTTTTGATAATGGATCACTAAATTTGCTGCCAAAACGCGACAATTTAACAATTTATTATAAATATATTACGAGTACAGTTAGAAAACGCCTGGCGAATAGTGTAAAATAGTTTTAGTAGGCGATTTTAATACAGATTTCCATTCCGAAGACGTGTTTTATAGAACAGAGAAGACAAATACTGTACTAGTGCTGTAAAAGTAACGACAAAATGAGTATCCGTATGTATTTGTTACTTAGATGTTCGCTATTCGTTACTAAGTATTCGTTACTCGTTACTTTCGTTACTACTAATAGAATCGGTAATAGGGTGTTATATAGTGCCCCATAACAACACATACGGGACAGTGTTGTTATGGGTATATGCCGCCCATACATAAACCCATAACCAAAAAGAATTTTTTTTAGCGAAGTTGTACAAAGTTGTATTTAGAGCTTATTTTCTCTGATTTACAGATTGTTTTTATACACATTTATGGTTTTATACAATGCTAAATTATCCGAATTACTGAGTGCACATAGAAATCTTCCAAAGACATATGCCATTATTTTTTTTTCTCAACCCCCCCTTTTTTAAATTCTGAACGCTGGTTTAACCTGTTCATTCTTATCATAAAAAGTGTAAAGGAAAGCTTGTGACTCGTGTTTTTTCTGAGAGCGGGTTCTCGAATACTGAGATCCAGGGATTGGGCCACATATATAAAATTCACAGGGCAGGGGATCTCAGTATGATATCAACTACTTTGCGTCTCTAAAAGCATAATATCTTTATTATTTGTGAGTTCTTATTTGATATCAAAAACTTCTTTTGCTGGACCATTTTTCGAAGTAAATTAAAAATTACCATATTTTAAATTAAAATTGTTTTATTGAATGAGAATTACATACTTAAAAAATGTGTTTAGGTTTCCATGCTAAATATTTTTTTTAGTTCCAAATAATATTTTAAATAATAAAAATGTGTGAATTCGTTTACTTTATAAAAATATATTTTTTAAAAGGTGTATTTAAATAATTTGTTATTTATTACTCATATTTCGATTCTAGCTAAAAAAAAAGAAAAAGTTAAGTTCGCAATCCTGCTTCGGAACCACCCTGAAAGAAAGAATTCTGATTGCACCACTATTTAGTACCAAAATGTTAGAAAGCCCGAAATTAGCACCCCTTACTAACATGCTTCTCTTATATGTATTGCTCCTCTACAATTATAAGAACACCCCCCCCCCCCGCAAAAAAAGTTCAACTGCGCATAAGAACATGCTATACACCGGATCCTATCCCCCATTGTACGACCCATATCAATAGAGCAGCAGATAGTATATCCATCTCCATAACTGTAACGATACATACGGATTCTTCCAAACCTCATCAAAACGATACCATCCGGCTCGGCACAAACGAATTGCAACCAGAACATACTACTACTCAAATACCGAAACTGATTTTTCCCTTCAAACAGCGAGAATCCATAATACTTCCGGTATCTAGTAACGGAACGGAACATACTATTACTCAAATACCGAAATTCATTTTCTCCCTCCCGCAGTCTTGTATTGGAAGTTCGAACCTGGTCGATCCGAAATGCACACTCGAAAGTCATTTTCCCCCTTGAAACCGCGATCCGATATCCAGTAACTGCCAGTAACAAATAACAGAAGATATTAGTACTCGATTACTGGAATCTGTTTCCCCCCTAGTTCGCCTCGCCTGGCAGTCTGTATTCGAAGTTGGAAGCTGCTCGATCCGAAACCTTCGGATCGAGTAACGATATCAACCGAAAAGTAACAATTCGTTACTTCGAGTCTGAGTGATTATCCGTATCTTAGTACCGAATACATGCGGTTCGCTTCAGCTCTATACTGTACACTTTCCAAGTGGTATTTATAAAGTTGAAGTATAGTTTGACAATGCCTGGCGGAAACTGTTAAACAGTTTTGGTAGGCAATTTCAATATAAATTTCTATTCCGAAGAAGTGTTTTATGCAACAAGGAAGGAAAACACAGTACACTCGTGGATTATGGTGCACATTCCAAACAGTATTTAAAATGTATAGCAATATAGTTGGAACATGCCTAAAGTTCGAATATGCCTGGCGAAGACTGTAAAACGTTTCAGTAGGCGGTTTTAAGATAGATTTCGATTCAGAAGAAGTATTTTATGGTACAAGTAAGAGTTGATTCCTATTTAAACGCCCCCGCTATCGCCAACCTAAAAAATCCCCGCACTTTGGCGATCTTTGCAGTCATGGGTCTCTAGGAGTTATGCACAGTTTTCAGTGCTCCCACCCAAAAGCAATAGATGAAAACTAAAGTGAGCAAATGAGCAATAAACGCACCAGTTAAGGAATTTGAAGACACTTAATTGTTAAAACTACATTAATTGGCAACCGAAAATAAATAAAAATGTAACAGAATACTGTATTTACAAGTTGTTCCAAGTCGCCATTTTAATTCTAAATTACGATTGCCACATAAATACAAAAAATCGTCATGATAACTGCATATGTTTGCTGTTGTTTCTGATGCCCCCTGACAACTGCAAGCGGTGGTGCTAGATCCCCCCCGGAAGGGAGGCGACGGGCAGAGGGGGTACGCCTTCCATTTTTTTTTTTAGGGCCCCAGAGGGAGGAATTACGATTTAGCCCGTGGTCCTTTCATTTTGAACCAATTCTAGAGGAGGGACCAACCCCTGAAATCGGAACCCCCAGAGGTTGCGTTTAAAAACTTGGAGGACATTGGAGCCACGACAGATTTTACGTACACCAGCTCCCATTAGAGTGCACGGCCCCACAATAGTCGAGCCGAAAGGAAGTTGACCCTCCCAAGCACTGGCCAAGTTGGATGCTGCTTCACTTGCCGTGTTCTAATGGGAACGGAATTTAGCGCCCAGACCATTCCAGGACCTCCATATGTTTAATGATCGCCACCTTTGCGAGAGTCGGTAGGGATGGACGCGAGACGCGAGAATTCTCGCATTGTCTCGCGTTCTCGCATTGTCCCGCGAGACGAGACGCGAGACGAGACAGGCATTTTTTTTTGCGAGACGAGACGCGAGACGTGAAAAAAAATATTTTGCGGGACGAGACGCGAGACGAGACAGAGTCTTGTCTCGCGCGAGATTTCTCGCGAGAATTCTCGCATTTTCTTCCGTCTCGCATAAATACGATCTGAAAAGCGACAATTTGCCTGAAGCCTCTACCGTTTAACTTGCGTCTCCTTCGTTTTCGGTCCTGGTATACTATCAGCACTCTACAATACGCACAAACACGTAACATTTAAAATTAGAAGAGACGAGAGATATACAAAACACACAAAGGAGAGGATAAAGAAAGAGGCGGAAAAAAAAAAAAGAAAACAGAGAAGAGTTGAAAGAAAAATAATAAGTAAATAGGAAAAGCGGTACGGTATGTTCAAATCTGACCACTTTTAGACGGGGCCCGGGGCATTAAGTTTGGGGCCCCCCCTTACTGTCCCCTTTTTTACGCATTAAGCCCCTTTACTGAGCCTACCTTTTTTAAGCATTTTAACCCAGTTTTGACCGCTGTTGTACTCGAAAATTGCATTAACTGTAGTTTAGTATTTAAGTTAACTGTAGTTTTTGTACTTTTATCAAATCGTATTTATCACCCCAAAAAAATATCTCTAACTTGATCTAGTGATAGACAATTAGGTAATACCTATATTATAGAGGAAATTCAGTGTTTTCCCCACAATTACTATTTCAGTACATATGAATTCATAATTTAGATAATCGGGATATATATGGGCCCCCTTTTTCTTCAGGGGCACCGGACTACCGCCCCCCCCTTGCCCCTGTGATAATCGGGTTTCGGGTATATCAGAGGGAGATTAGAAGTAGAGCAACTTGCATTCGCATTGATGCTTAGTCTGAGTAGGTTGAAATATGGTTGAATATCCTTGGTTGAAATATCCTTGTACCGATATTATCCTCAAACTTTCCCGCACGTTGCGGCGCGCGTAGGGGGGGGGGGGACGCCCACCCTGGTGACAACTTTCTAGGGGCGGTTAAATCCCTATCGTTGGCCTATTTTAAAGAGATTTAAATGACATTTTTTATTCTTATATATTAATATCGGACGGAAAGAAATGCAAGCAATTTTTTTAAAACTATTTCTCTTTTCGTTTTTATTATCATGTTTTCCTTCCTTCGGCTTGCAAAACTTCAGAGTGTGACACATTTTCGTGTAAAAATCTCTCTATTCTAAAAAAAAGTAAAGGCCGCTGTCGCCGCCGCTGTCAAAAGCTTGTCAGCGTATCTCCTCCTAAACCGCGGGGATTTGAGTTTCGACTAAGGTGCCCACAGATTCGAAAAATTCCGAGGAACCTGCTAAGTTGATTTAAATTTAGAAAATCGAATTATTTTAGAAGATATTAATAAAAAACTGAAAAAATAAACCGAATGGTTGCCAGATTTGGCATAAAATCATTCATTCCTTTGCAAGAAAGCGTTTCCAAGTATCTAGAATCGCGTGAAATTTACAAACATGAGTTAGAATTACGCCCATTTTACGCCAAAATAAAAACTATGAAATAAGTAACTCAAAACACAAAGTTGACAATTTTCAAATAGTAAGTTCGCTTAGACAACAGGAGTTTAGAATTAGCGATTATTCCTTTTTCCAAAACAGAATAACTAATATCTTGAAAATAAAAAATAATTAAAATGCAGATTATTTTAAAGCCGGTTCTCGTCCAGCTGGATTATTTGCTACCAGTAGAAATATTTGGCGGCGTTAACTATGCCATTATAGCAGTATTTGCTAGCGCGACGAGATGGTATAATTCGTGGTGCTAAGTACGCCAATCTGCAAACGATTATGTAAATGAAAATATGGATAATGGTTTTCCGGTAACCTTACATGAACAGTAATTATAGGTTGTGAGCATGTGTAAATCGCCAAATAATGAAAAGTCGCCATTGGTGGCAAGCTATCCTATCTGTTCGTAGCTTTTATTAACTTTACATGTACGCAAGTCGCCAAATAATGAAAACTGGCAATGGGTGGCAAATTCGAAGGGTGTCCAATAGGTTTTACATTATTAAAAATACAACTGAAACAGATGTTTTGATTTTATTATGCTTTAGCTCCTAATTAATATAACTTTTGAATGGCAACATTGAAAATCATTGTGTTTCTGAAGAGTGCAAATAATTTTTCCAGCGATTATAAGCGGAGTCCGCACGCCAGGTGTAGTATAGCTCAGGACCCGTACAACACGGATTCCCATAACAAAATATCTTCCGTGTTATGAGGGGGAGGGGTTCTACTGTAGTGTGAAGTTTAAATTTTTATGTACCAATGAACATGCAAGAACCAAGCAATGCGTAGCTCAGTAACATTCTATCTGATCCAATCTTCGGGTTTTGTCTGTTGAAATTATGTCTTTTTTACGAATAAGCCTGATTAGGGGCCGAATGTCTCATACGAAAAGTGAGCGTAGCGAGTCTGTGGGCCTTGGCCCCTAGTGATACAAAAAAAAAAAAAATCACTTCACCAAAAGCTATAGAGGCAATGGGGCTACTGTGCACTTAAAAATCAGGCCACTGACCTTGAAAAATTATCGGAATGTCAATTTTCAATAGAGATAAATACAAAATACATGAATATACCTCTGTTTGCGCCCTTTCGGATGCCCACTCCTTTACATTTTTTATCCCCCCCCCCACACACACACACGCACACTCACATTCATTTGAAAAAATAAACCCATTTAATGTTGTGCGGTTTTTCTCTTTCCACTGGTTCTTCAAAAACTGTACTATGTACTTTTATCAACAGTCACCCAGTATTCATCATGTCCAGTGGCGTACGCAAGGGGGGAGGGTTTGGGGGTTCACCCCTCCCCCCTTGTCAAAATTTTTTTAACAAAATGTCCACAAATTTTCAATTTTTAGCTTAAATATTACGTTACACAATATTACATTTATACACATTTAATTTATACACATTTATACATTTACACACATTTATTTTAGCTTAAATATTACATTTTAACACAAAGTTATGTCTATAACCCCCCTCCCCCTCTTGAAGGAAGTCTGCGTATGCCACTGATCATGTCAAGAAAGAAGAAAAAAAAGTAATAATAAACACAAAAATTGTCTTTCAAAATGAGCAAAAGCGCTATACTTATAAAGAAATATTGTAAAATACTACTATATGTATAAGATCTTTTCCTGTTTTAAAACTTCACGCTATGAGATGAGGAACAACCCTCGCAGAATTTCTCTTTATCCTTAACGCTTCCTCCAGTCATTTAAAAAGACAAACTTTGAACACAGGACTGGGGCCGAAAGGAAACGCATGCTTTGTGTTGAGATGCCAAAGCTTTTTTTTTTTTTTTTTTTTTTTTACGCAGAATATCAGGTATCGGAGGGTCCCTACTACAGAGTTCCAGTTAAAACAGAAATGTCGGGAGAGAGATGTCCCGAGGACATAATTGCCCGGTGTCTTTTGGATTTGCCGACACGATGGATGACCTCTCACTCCAGAACAGAATGGACCTACGGAGGGCGAGCTATCTCAGCACGTGGAAGTAGGTGGGCTATCACCGGAAGAATTTTTTTCCCTCAACAATAGGACACCTCCGAACAGATTGCGAGATAAGGCGCCAGCCAGAGCGGTGACAAGTTGCAAGATGACCGCTGCTTTCACAATTGACATGAAGACTTCCGTTCGCTATTCCACCCACAAACAACTATTGAGTGACCGTTTTTTTTTCCCGGAAAAAATACAAGGGTGAGGAATTAATGTATCGAGAATTTCGCTAATGATCGGTTTCCAGACAAAAAATAAAGTATGTGGATTCTGGACACTGGAAAAGACACCGATATATGGTTATTTTCTATCATCCTCCAAAGGTATGGGGGGGGGCTCGAGCCCCAAAGCCGCCCCCCATTTCGTACGTCACTGCAGAAGCGTAACCATGGAGTGGGATATCGGGATATACCTCCCTGCGAAACTTTCAAAATTAGTTATTAAGAGCTTTCAGATTTTTGTCGTCAATAAGAAATTCAGTTTATCAATACAAAATTGTATCTTATACAACCCCCTCGACAAAATTTTCTGGCTGCGCTCTTGCCTCATTGTCTAGCATATAACGACCATGTTACATCCTATGTTACTATTAAAAGTCGCGTTTTCTCCGCTCACCATTGGGGAATAACACTCAACATACAACATGGTAAGATGACTGAATTGTGAGGGTCTCTGTGAAGGTTCTGAAGGCAGGGTTCTATCCTGCCGTGCGGCTATCGAAGTTTTGGGCGGTTTTCTCCAGATGTAACGTGAATACGCGTTAGATGTCCTCCTCCCATTGCACCCCTTCTAAGCAGATAGCTCTTTCGTAGCTTTACCTTAACACAAAACAACACAGAAACATTAATAAATCATCAATATAGCTATTATGTGTTCATGATGTAAGTAGTATTATTCCTTATAAAAGCGTTTTTAGCCATTAATAAAGCACTTGGTTTGTAACAACAAGGTATTTTTAATTTCATATACTGAAGTATTTAATGGATTTTACATGAATTCCAGCTGGAATATAACATTTATTTTTATTTTTAACTAGCTGAAGTACCCGTCCTCGACGGGTTAGTGAATGCAAATTTCCAAAAAGCAAGAACTTTCGTCAGCATTGTAGGAGTACACAGAATGAATAGTAAAGAAAGCGAACTTATAATTTTTATGTATTGTTAAAATATTACAGGTTACAGAGTAACAAAGTAATACCATTTGATTCGCTTTAGTCGTAATTATGGGATGCGCGAATGAATATATACACATACTGAAATAATTTTCGCAAAATCTCAAAATCTAATCAACATTTTGAAAAATTGGAAGCCTAGAATTTAAGTTGAGTGACAACCTATCATGTCACTCAAATTCGTTTCATTCCCTGCAGTCTTTATTTCGTGATGCTGGAACAATTTTCAGCATTTTAAAACGATTTTCGCAAAATCTCAAAATGTAATCAAAATATTTTTAAAATTCAACGCCTATAAATTAAGATTAGCAACTACCTATCATATCACTAAATTTCGTATCATTCGTATTAGTCGTTATTACGTGAAGTTTGAAGAAATCATCATTGAACGTATTTTGAGAGAATTTTCACAAAATCTCAAAATCTAATAAAAATGTTTAAAAAATTGGACTCCTATTAGAGATGAGTTCGGGCTCATTTTTTGAAGCCCGAGCCCGCCCGAGCCCGAGGACTTTTAATCCGAGCCCGCCCGAGCCCGAGCAATATTATTAAAGTTGGAGCCCGAGCCCGAAATTTCAGCTAAAGACAAATAAATTTAACTACTTCATTAATAGGATATACAATAAATTTTGGAGCTTCACATACCTTCTAGTCCCCCGTGCCGCTATTTTTTTAAATAAGTACGTCTATTTATCCCATGAATCACTTTTTAAAATCTGTTTCAAGGAGTATGTTTAACAAAGGAGAAATTTTTCACGAGCCCGAGCCCGCCCGAGCCCGAACGCAATCGTGAATTACAGAGCCCGAGCCCGAGTCGGGCCCGGGCTCGGGCTCGGGCTTTCGGGCTCGGGCTGAGCCCGTCTCATCTCTAACTCCTATAGTTTATGTTGAGCAACCATCTATCATGTCACCAAATTTCATATCATTCGCTTTAGTCATTATTACTTAATGCGGGAACAAAGATTCACTCAGTTTTAAACGATTTTCGCAAAATCTCGAAATCTGATCAATTTTTTTTTAATTAGATGCTTATAGTTTAAGGTGAGTGACCACCTATCATTTCACCAAATATCATTTTTTCACCTTTGCAGTTATTACGTGATGTGCGAACACAAATTTACGCAGTTTGAAATGATTTTCGCAAAATCTCAAAATCTAGTCAAGATTTTTTTTAATTCGACGCCTATGTTTTACATTGAGTGAGCACCTATCATGACACCCAATTTCATATCATTCGCTTCAGTCGTTTTTACGTGATGCTCGAACACAAATTTACGCAGTTTGAAAGGATTTTCGCAAAATCTCAAAATCCAATCAGGATTTTTTAAAAATTCGACGCCTATGTTTTAAGTTGAGTGACCACCTATCACGACACCCAATTTCATATCATTCACTTCAGTCGTTTTTACGTGATGCTTGAACACAAATTTACGCAGTTTGAAAGGATTTTCGCAAAATCTCAAAATCCAATCAGGATTTTTTAAAAATTGGACGCCTATGTTTTAAGTTGAGTGACCACCTATCATGACACCCAATTTCATATCATTCGCTTCAGTCGTTTTTACGTGATGCTTGAACACAAATTTACGCAGTTTGAAAGGATTTTCGAAAAATCTCAAAATCCAATCAAGATTTTTTAAAAATTGGACGCCTATGTTTTAAGTTGAGTGACCACCTATCATGACACCCAATTTCATATCATTCGCTTCTGTCGTTTTTGCGTGATGCTTGAACACAAATTTACCCAGTTTGAAACGATTTTCGAAAAATCTGAAAATCTAATCAAGATTTTTTAAAAATTGGACGCCTATGTTTTAAGTTGAGTGACCACCTATCATGACACCAAATTTCATATCATTCGCTTCAGTCGTTTTTACGTGATGCTTAAACAAAAAAAGCGTCACGGACAGAATGACAAAATGACAGAATGACAGACAGACAAACTTTTTTTTGAGGGTCGCATCGGATTCCCGGGTGCTTGAAACGGATAGAAATCGCAAAATTTTTGAATTCCAAGAAATGTACAGACAAAAGTCTAATTTTATTTATATAGATTTGGGTTTTTATACAAATAATTATCGAATCATTTGTATAATGAATGTAAAATAATGTGAACTCTGATTATTGCACAAGTAAAAGAAAAAGACGACCAACAAATATTAAAATATTTTGCAAGAGGGACTCAAACCATTGGTTTTTGGCAAAGACATTAGAATATACTCGTTCTAGTATATTCTAATGTCTTTGGTTTTTGGAGGGGGGGGGGGAATAAAGGACAAAGTGCCAATTTAAGTTGGCTAATTTTGAGTTTTACGATATGCGAGAAAAAGTAGAGCGTGTTAATTGGCATTTGGACCTTTGTATGCCATGCCATTCCTAATTTAGATCCTCATTAAAAGGAAAAAGAAATTTCCGAGCATTGACTTACTCTAGAAAAGTGTGGTTCAGCTCCATATATTTACTATGCTCAGTGGCGTGCACAAATGGTGTGGGGGTGAGGATTCAGTCCCTCCCCCTTTGTCCATGCATTTTTAGCATAAAGTCCGTACAGTTTTAATTTTAAACATATAGATTATGGCTTTTATTTAACCAAAAGATTACTTCCATTCCCCCCCTTCTCTTAAAGAAAGTCGGTGTACACCACTGATTATGCATCTGCACATTATTTGTAAGTACATAAAATATTTGTAAGTAATAATTACAACAAAAAGAAAAAACTGTCATTTGCTTTAAATTACCTAAGTGATATGATAATTTTAAGAAATAAGAGGGCCCCCCAAAAGGGATGCTTGCTTCAGAGTGGCTTTTTGAGGCCCAGATCATGTTTTTCTAGAATACAAATAAAGGGAACACAAGGTCATTAGTTAAAGAACTTTGGTTCTAGAAATACTGGTATATAAATTTAACTTTTCATAATCAGCTGTACATATCGTAATACAGCGGATCTGTTGGTGAGCTGTTAGCTATTTTGTAAACAGTAAGCAACTTTTTTGTTTTCTGCTTAAACAGTGTTAGGTTATCCGTTTTGAATAGTAAATGTACAAATCTAAAACGTTATAAAAGATAAAAAATCCAAGTGGTTGAAGAAATAGTTGTATGGATTTTGAGGCCCCTACATGTGGGGGCCCCGGGCATTCGCCCTGCCATGCCTCTCTATTTTTACGGCACTGTCTTTCGCCATAAGCCAAGCTATGCGAACGCAAATGAATGATCTACTGGAGTGATTGCGCAAATCCAACGCTCACAAGTCCTTTCTGTTGTCTCTTCTTTTTGATAGTGTAAATCACTTATCGGCAAACCCTGGCCCGCGGCCCGGATGTGGCCCTCCAGGGTATTTTATCCAGCAAGTGGAAGATTTCAAATTTCCATAGACCAGTGGTCCCCAACCCCCTGTCCGCGGATCAAATGGTACCGGGTTGCTCAAGAAAAATTACATTATTTCCATTTTATTTTCTGTCGTGCATTTCTCTCGAGGTCTCGAGTTTCTTGGGTTTGTGCTAATTTATATAGATCAGATTTTGTAACAGAAAAAAATCTCATGACTATTTTACATTATTTTACTGCTTATTAAATATTTCAAGACTATGAATTAAAATTCCAGTCTTTTAAATCCCTATTGCCATTTCCAACAACCTACTGTGTGAAGCGGGATTTTCTGCACTGACAAGAACCAAAATAACAGAATAAAGGAATGAATTGTACATAAGCAACACACTTTGGGTGTCATTGCTTCTTACCTCCAGATCTAACCAACTCGTTGCAAAGAAATAAGCTCAGTGTTCTCATTCATTTAGCGTCCTAGTGAGATAAAATCTTAAATCATTTTACATTCATTTTTTGTGAAACTGTATATATTTTGAAGGTATGTTTAAGCACAATTAAATTAAAACAATAGGCGTACTCCCTCCCCTGACCAGTCCGCGGTAAAATTATTATCAAACGCTGACCAGGTCACGGCGATAAAAAGGTTGGACAGCACCGCCATAGACAATCAATATAAACCAAATCAAAATCCCACTTATACGGCCCGTGACGTCCCTAACATCCTAAATTTTGGCTCGCAACCTTCCAAAGGTTGCCCGTACCCGGTGTAAATGAACAGGTTAAACCCGGATTCCCCCGAATAAATATGAAACCCATATCTCATACACTAAAACGGGAGGGGGGGATAAGTAAGCTTCACTTTAATTATTCACCATTCCGCTCACTATAATTATTCACTATTCCGTACATTGGGGCCGTTTAATTAGATCAAAATTTTATTTGCCCAACATGTGTCCCTGAGTTCTGCAACATATCTGACAAAATTCAAAGCTTTATATATTTTCAAAAGCAAATGAAACTCCCATCAATCATAAATATTACATTTACGCAGTTACGCAAATAAATAAATTTTCGGTGTCATGTCACATTATATATACGGATTAAATCCGAATTTTTATCATTTCAAATAACTATATGAGTTAATATGGTAACTAATATATGTACTAATATGGCAATATGCAACTAATTGCTATTGTTAATACTAATTTTCAAAACTAGTATTAATGTTACTAAAAATATGGTAAAAATTCGCAGTCCTTAATTTTGCGAGACTCGCGAGACGTCTCGCGCGAGACGCGAGACGAGACAGGCAATTTCTGTGCGAGACGCGAGACGAGACAAAGTGGTTGCGAGACGAGACGAGACAGAGGTTTACCACTGCGAGACGAGACGAGACAGCCCTATTTCTCGTCTCGCGCGTCTCGCGTCCATCCCTAAGAGTCGGGGCGTTAAAGTAGGAATCAACCCATGAAAGACAAACACGGCACACTCATGGATTATGATGCACATTCGAAACAATATTTAATACGGTGAAGTACAGTCATAATATACTGGACGAAGATTGTAAAATAGTTTTCGCAGGCGATTTTAAGTTAGATTTCGATTCCAAAAATTGGTTTTACGGAACAAGGAAGAAAAATACTGCTCACTCATGAATAATGATACACGTCCCAACTTAATGGAATAAGGAAAAAAAATGGGGACGACGCATAAATTATGATACGCCTTTAATATATAGCACTTTAGTGCGTATTTAAAACCTGAAAGTGTTTCAGATTTTCTTTTTTTTTTTTTTTTTTTTTTTTTTTTTAAACAGGATTTATCCCGGAGAGCTGGCTACATGACAAAGCTTGTTTTTGATCACATGGCTGACTCCGACTGCAAACGAATCCTTTTGTGAAGCCAAGCTCGAATTGTCTTGTCTGCCGGCGCGATTCCGTGGCTTAAAGCGGGAACGAATTTCAATTCAGCGAAATCTCAGTAAAGCGAATTACAAGGGATCGAAGAATCAAGTCCGTCATGCTGAAAAATTCGTTGTAGTACAATTCCACTATATCTAAATTGTATGCTACGATTTACTTTTGGCAGTAGATATATTTTATTCGTTAACCTCATATATTCGTAAAAGGGGAGCTCTTTGCAACGAGATTTTACTGTATTTACAGTTTTATAACATGCATGGATTATGATTATGAAGATAGCTTTTATTTATTCTTTTATACCCCAACTGGCTGCGTGCCCGTTCTTCGCACGGTAGGAAACGAAAATTTTCCTTTCATGTGTAATTCGAAATTATTCGTGATGTGGAATTTAAAAAAAAAAAAAAAAAAAAAAAAAGAGTAAAATTATTTGACTCTTAATGTAAAGTTTTTGTCATGAGTACTAACCTGATAATGCAGTATAATGACTCAAAAAACTACGTCAGTGTCATTCACTATCAAAAAAGTGGAAAGCTTAATGGTTTGCAGAGAACTCCTGGCTTTCAAAATGTCTTATTCAGGGGCGTAGCCAGAGGGGGGGGGGGGATATCGGGATATATCCCCCCACCGAAATTTTTGGATTAGTGATGAAATTCCGTCTATTTATGCATATATAAGTTCATATACCCCTCGAAAAAATTTCCAGACTCATATCCCCTCCCCGAAAAAATTTCCTGGCTACGCACCTGGTCTTTCTACATCATACTGTTTTTTAGGCTCAAGTCGTAGCATTAAATACCTAAGACACTACATGAAATGGAGCACCATTTATCTCTTTCCGAACATGTACCATATAAGGAAAATATTGTAATCATGAAAAAATTCGACTTCGAGATTTTGGTGTATTGACACGTTTTGAGGTCTTCTGAATTCATTTATGCTATTTTCCAGAGATGTTTTTAAAATAGCTGCGCACCCGCTCTTCATACGGGAAGAAGGGAATATTTTACTACTAAAATCATATCTGCTTGTGACAAAACAGAATTTCATTTTTAAAAAAGTTCAAGTAATTTCCTCTGTTGAAATTACTGTGGGACATATTAACGCAAATTAGAATTACTTTTCGTTTAGTTGGTTGTAAGACAACCGTTGAAACAGGACACTTTAATTTCATGAAATATTTATTAACGTGGTACATTGCGATTTATTCATATTATCTTTACAAATCTAATAATACTACCTATTACGTACATTAATACTATCTATATTCACTTCTCCCTCTTCAAGGCTCCCTTTAAAGAAACAGCTTAGATTATTTGGCCTCAATGGGATCTTTTGATTCTGTGGCGATTCTTTGCAATTTACGCATTAGCATAAATAATAATCATTTCACATAATGGTTGCCATTAAGGAAACTCTCCATATATATTTAATTTATACATAGTTTTATAAGTTGGGCGTATTTAGCGCCGCAAACCATTTCAACTTACTGTGGGGAGAAAATATATAAGGGGTGCCATTTTAACTATCCATGTATCTAATATAGCGATATCTTTTATATCCTCCATAGTCCTGTCTCCTGAAAAACATCAAACTGTGTAATCTCGAGGAGCTACTTATTCCCACTTTAATTGTGACAGGGCGTTAGAGTTGCAGAGTTTACAAATTTCACGCATTTTTTTATTTATGACGTCACTGTTTGACTGCCGTAAAGGATACCCCGGTAGGTTGAGGGAGTTAATTTCGATATTTCGCATAATTGTTTTCAAACGGTATCATTAAAACTTTGCGTTATGTAACCTTTATGGAGGAACGTAATTAAACGTTAAAATAAAATTATACTCGCAACCTGCATGCGTATGTTAGGCAACGCCTGCGCTAAATTAAATGCCAAAAATAAAAATAGTAAATAGAAAAAATTTAATATATCGCGCTTTGAAACGAACTTTGTAACTTTTAAAATGAACATTTTCAGCGCCGTGAAAACATTTCAATTTTTAAATAAGCACCGGATTAAAATACCACTTCTAATAATAATAATCGTGAATTTCTTAGTTTATTTCTACAGTAAATTTTAATCAATATATCGTCTCCCTGTGTTGAAAATAGAGCTGGAATAAATGAGTTAAAATTATGGAGTAATTTTTACGTATCTTAAAGCATTTGACGTCATAGATCTTCACTTGCGAATTGAAATTCTGATATCCCATTTAAAAACTCGATTGGTTGAAAAAATCCTTTTTTCTAATCCTTTCTGTGGCAACAACCGAACATAAATTCTCGTGCCGTGATCACAATGTAATGAATGGCGTAAGATCGCATTGATGCTATTAAATTCTAAACATTAGGCTGCATTAAAATTCGTAAAAAATCATCTAATTTACATAATTTTTTCGTTTTTATTTTAAAAGAGGGAGAAAAGAATGTTTCACGATTTGTCAAAATATCTAAAAGTTATGACGGATAGAATTCAAGATGCGACAGTTTTAAAATTATTTTACGAAAAATAATCGCGAAGCAGATGCTTAGTAAAAAAATTCCTAAAAATCGGTAAATCATGTTACGTATTCAGAACAAACTGTTTTTAAAAGAAAATTTCCTCCTCTATCCGATGATACAAATGCCGTTTTGCTGCGAGCGTAATTTCCGCCGTTATTACGAATTAGGTGAGAAAAAATGCCAAAAATCGCATAAAACATAAAATAAAAAAAATTCTAGGTCGAATTTTGAAAAAATCGCTTCGAGGTGCACAACTACATATTTACATCTTCCCGAGTACCAAATTTGGTGTTTCTAGGTGTAGCCGTTTGTCCGTAACGCTGCCGACAGACACACACACACACACACACACACACACAGACACACAGACACCTTCTTTTATAATAAGTAGTAGAGATTACATTCAGACATTCTGGAAATACTTTAGCGGCAGCTCCAACAGCAGAGGGGGTTTTACATTCTGCTGCATTCCCCTTCTCCTGCTATACTTTTCTGATGTACTTCCCTCCTCAATGCCTTTGAAATCCTTTCAGGAGGGAACGCGGGCGGCAGGAAGGGCAGCAACAAAGGTTATGGCATGAGAAGGACGAGTGAGGTGTTTAAATTCCTGTTATTTCCATTTATCCTGCGTATTGCCGCTGAAAGTGGGCTGAGTGTAGAGGAGGCATTAGACAAGCGGAAAATTAGGTGCTGATAGTCTGCTGGCGATGACCTGTCAGCTAAGGGCGGCCCCACATCTTGAGACCCCGTCTTACGACTCATTGGCAGAAGGGGGATTTTGTTACCCGAGGAAAGAGAGGTGACGCAATAATTCACTCACTTGTGGTTATAAAGGGGCGTATTTCGTTTGACAAACAATCTAATCGAAAATCATAGTACTAAACGATAAGCCGCCTTTTTTGACCGCAGGTCAGAGATTTATGGCTACATCACCAAGCGAGAACTGTCCGGTTCATCATTTCTAGATTCTGATATATCCGAGAGTGCATCCAATAGGATATTTTTGAAAACTGCAAAATCCTCTTAAATACTAAGACCTTTCCTAGGCATTATAATTTTTTCCATTCAGGATAAAAATTAATGTCAAATTTACACGTTAATAAAATTGTTTTCTATACATGTTAAGTAAAATAAATGCCATACGTTTCCTTAAGAATAAAAGAAAACACCTTCTTTTAAATAATTCTATTTACAGCAAAATATAAAGAAACTCAGCCCAAAAAAATAGAGCTAAACAGAGTTAAGGCTCACTGATTCAAGTAGCAAGTACGAAATGAAATCTTTCTCTCACACCCTTTGAGAAACTTAGTTCGCCTGGGAGGGGAACGTACCCTCTGCCTTTGGAAGTGGGGAGGATGCCTTGGTCGGAGGACTTTTTAAGGGGTCCTAATCAGTGGCGGATCCACAGGGGGGGGGGCTCTGGGGGCTCGAGCCCCCCCCCCCGAGCTAGAAATACACTATGGATTAAGGAAGTTTTTAAAAGAATTGTAAATTTACATGAACTGAAATTTAAAAAAGTAGCACTGTATATACAGTTTGACTCTCTGTTTAACGACGATCGCTTTCTAAAGACGATATTTCAGAGTCCCAGCAACTCCAACGTAAAAAAATTCTATTCAAAGACGAGGTCGTTTCTGTTTAACAACGATTTTTTTTTTTTTTTTTTTTTTTTTTTTTTCATCTTACGCTACAGGAACAAGGGAAAATTTTTTTAAGAGTGGGAAAAAAAGTGTCGGGGAATGTCAAAAGTGCAATTCGCAAGACAATCTCAACTACCTGAGTGTATTCTCAAAGGTATTTTAGAAGCAAGGATAAAATTCTTGAAGCAGCGCAAAAATTTAGTTTGGGATACAAATCCATACGGCCGAAAAGTCAATGTGGACGATTGGAAGAGTTTGCCAAGGCACTTCTGCATGCAAATGGTTGCATGAAGCAAGAGCATCCAACATTCTAATTTCTGGGCCTCACCATGGCCGAGTTGATAAGACAATCGACATGATAGATGGTTGAAGTGTGAAGGTCCCGCGTTTGGGCCTACCGCGCGACTCTCGATCTAACTATCTGGAGCTTTTCCTGATGGTTTTCTTCAGATTTAACGTGAATACGCGTCAGAAACTCTAAAAAAATCCTCCGCCCAAGGCAACCGCCCCTGAATGCAGATGCCTCTAGTAAAGGCTTGCCACATAACATCACCACATAACTCCAATTTCTGGAGGCCCGACGAGTGGCTGAGCGCATGCATAGCGCTCGCAACTGGGAGAAGAAAAGTGCCTGGTTCAAACTCAGGGCGCGTCCGTCAATCTAGCTGTTCGGAGTCTTATGCAGTTTTCTCCGAAACTTCTCATAAATACGGATTAAGACCCCCTTAGAACCGACCCCCCCCCCACGTAGGGCACCCCGTACTCGGCCTAGATCCCTCATGTAGATAATTGTTCGTATTACCAAAATAAAATAAAATCAAGCAATTACTGCAGTGCTGTTATTCTGGCAGAAAAATTTGGGAAATCAATGTATCATCCT
Organism: Cheiracanthium punctorium; assembly: GCA_038373885.1. Classification (NCBI taxonomy): domain Eukaryota; kingdom Metazoa; phylum Arthropoda; class Arachnida; order Araneae; family Cheiracanthiidae; genus Cheiracanthium; species Cheiracanthium punctorium. Next base: position 10,987 of record JAWZYV010014980.1, on the reverse strand, counting down.
AATGAAAAACGGAGCCCCCCCCCGGATGGTTTCTCTGGATCCGCCCCTGGTCCTAATACGTGATCACGCCACGCCCTTTGAAAATGTCAGACAACATAACGCATGAACATATACCAAGTGTCACAATCCCACACCACACCACATAGAAAGGTAGAACATATCAAACGCTCTGTACAATGATAAACATACCCCTTGCACAGAGTGCAATGACCGGATTGAAAGTTCCCCCTAAGTGAAAATTATAGTAGTTCTTAGTATCTCTAGGGATAAAACATATCCCACATATTTTATTACTAGCTCTAGACTAGATAGATCTCAAAAGATGGCGTTTTTTTCCAATTAAAAAAAACTTTGATAAAATCTAGAAACATTAGAAAATAAAATAATATAAAGTTATAAAGGGTATCGTATGGCTTTTAAATATAAAAAGAGAAACTGTGATCTCATTTTTAGATTCTTTGCAATTTGATTTTTAAAAATTCTGTAGTACAGTTTCAATGTGATGTCTGTAGGGTGCTGCCATCTTTTAGCGGAAAGAAAAAGCTATGTTTGAAATCCGAATAAAACTTCAACAAAAATCTTAATTGAGGGGAAACAAAACAAATTATGAAAATGTGGGATATAATGTATACCACTGCCCTTCAAAGGGATACGGCGCATTTGCTTCATCCAACTGTACAGCCCAAACAGTGAAAAAGGCCAAATTTTCAAATTTCGGGGACCAGAATAAAAAATTGGGCCCCATGCAATAACCTTCCCCTTAAAAAAAAAAAAAAAAAAAAAAACAGATTATGATTGGTTTATACTGAAAATTTTAAAAATCTTACCCCTTCCAAACACAAATTCTGTTTTAAGTAACCTGAAATAAACGAATACACATACGTGATGTCAAATGAAACAGATAGTTAAATGCTACATCGAAATGCTATATTCCAGTCGCCAACATGTACGGAATACAACCACTTTTTGCAAACAGCTATTTTTTTAAATATTTCTTAAAATATCAAATGATTCACACAAATAATTCAAAAATTTTGCTATTTTTTAACATTAAAAATTCTCTTTACGAAATGTGGCTAGTTAATTTCCTACAGGTTGGTATGCTATATCGACTACAGAGCATTTCGAAGAATTAAAAATAAGTTTAAATTAATTTATACAAATGTGCATTTGAATTATTTTTTCATTATTCATACTTTATAATTAAAAAATCATTTAACTTACATATTTTTTTAATCCTTTGTAATTTTATTGTAAAATTATAAAGGTGTTCGATGTAAGATTTTTGGGCCCCTAAAATATGTGGGCCCTGAGCAGTTGCCCCGTTTACCCTGCCCGTACTATGGCACTATTACAGGGAATGAAAGGAAGTTTTGTGACATGATAGGTAGTGACCCAACTTAAATTATACGCGTCAAATTTTTTTGAAATTTTAAAATGGATTTTTCGATTTTGCAAAAAATATTTCAAAATCGTTTGTGCATCATATAATAATGACTAAAACGAATGAAATGAAATTAAGTGCATGGCAGGTAGTAACCCAGTTTGATTGTAGGTGTTGACATTTAAAAAAAAATAATAATCAGATTCTGAGATTTTGCGAAAATCGTTTCAAAATGTGTAAATATTTGATGCTCAACACGTATTAACGACTTAAACGTATGAAGTGAAATTTGCTGACATGATAGGTGGTCACTTAACTTAAACTATAGGAACCGAAATTTTTAAAATTTTTGATTAGGGATTTTCCAAAAAACTTATTCAAAATGTGAAAAAAATTGTCGATTTCGTATAAACCATTCAAGCGAATGAAATAAAATTTAGTATCGTACAGGTGGTCATTTAAACTATAGGCGTCAAAGAATTTAAATATTTTTTATAGAATTTGTGATGTGAAAACTCTGTGCATGTTTGTTCCATTCCTGAAAAGTAGCAATGGAATCGAATGAAATTCAGATTTATGTTAGATATAAGTTAATTCAAACTCCAAATGCCAAAACTGTTTTAAATATTTCATAGATTTTCAGATTTTGTGGATAGTCGTACAAATGTTTGTTCTCGCATCCCTTAAAAAATGAATTAAGAGAGTACAATGAAATTTAGCAGGAATCTTTTAAAAATGCTCAGAAGTTATAATTTTGCTTCTTATACTATTACCAATTTACTAATTCCGATCTTTCTGCACTTAATGCTGTCAAAAACTCAGGCTATTTTGGAAATTTGCATTACGTACTAACCCGTCAACAACGGGTACTTCAGCTGGTATGTAATATAATCTCTCTCTTTCTCTCTCTCGCTCTCTATATATATATATTATGTAGAATCGGCGTTTTACAGCGCAGCTGCTGAAGGAGCGGAGAGACCCCCTGACGTGAGAGGTCATGTGGTGTTTTGCTTTTGGGGCTCGGGAGTTCGGAAGAGGCGAGCGAGAGATGCAGACGGAGAGAGATTGAAATGAGATGGAACGGAACTTTTCGTGCATGCCTGCGTGGCTTATTGTTTTGTTCTTAATTAAGCAGTGAATCCTGTGTGGATATTTATTTTTTTACCTAAGTGGTACCAGAGTTGTAAAATCCCTTTGTAAATAGTATTATTATTAAATGTATGTGTTTGAGAAATTTCGCCTGGTCGAAATGTACGTAATCTTTATAGTGTCACAGTGTAAGCACATAATAGATATTCTTCATTCATAGGATTAGTACAACCCTTATATATATAGAGAGAGAGGGAGAGAAGGGGGGCGGGGAGCGAGAGAGTGTCTTAGTATGAAAAAAAAAAATTCTTATAACAAAAGAAAAACACATTTTATATGCACAGGAAAATATGGCCAACCTAAACACGGCCATTGCCTGTACTTCCCTTGAGCTGACGAGATATTAAAATATAACTCAGCTGTTGGTGTATCTGCAGAATTTCGCATAAATATTGAGTCTGTATTTCAAAACAATAACTCTAGTTTTTGCGTGAAGTACAAATCAGTGATTCCTCATAAAAATATCTTCAATTTAAATGCAGGAAGTAGAAAGAAAATTCGTCCATAACTTCCAGAAAATTTTGCCTCCTTACAACTGTAACCTCCCCGCCATATATGTTTGGCAATGTTGTTATGTTTTTCCAAAAAGTAATTAATTATTGGCGAAACTAAAACATGGAGTTTGGCTATTACTCGAATACTTTATTGAGAGGGTGTCAGGGCCGCTCCTAGGGTGGATTGCGCCTTTGTGCAACTACTTTTTTGGCGCCCCCCCCGTATCCTAAAATTAAGATTTGTTTTAAATTTTCATATAGTTAAAATTTCCATATATATACCTATAACGTAAGTAACATTTGCTTATACTATCAATAAATAGAAAACAAAAACATATATTCGTAGCATTACGTGTAACATGTTAACTATCCATTAAAATTATCAAGTACTTAAAAAAGAAGCACATTAAAATTAAATAAATTTTTCACTAATATCATAAAAAACTGGTGTTAAAACTAAATATTTGCTTTTCGTGCTTTCATTGCAAAAAAATTCTTAATTAAGTTTTTTATATCTAATTTATCCAAAATTTCGTTTTCCATCGAATTCTTTGATAAGTCTGTAAGTCGTTCTTCAGACATAGTTGAGCGTAAATAGTTTTTTATTATTTTTAATTTTGAAAAAATTCTTTCCCCTGAGGCTACAGATTCTATTAGCGTCAAATAAATTCTTAGTACCACAGTGACATTTGGAAAGGTTTCTGTTAAAACATGCTTATATAAATAATCAAGTGCATATGTTGGAGTCATATTGTCTTTAATATCGTTGAAGCAATTTCAGTTCTTCAAACAAGGTTTTCACATCAATATCGCTTTCAGAATTTTTTTCGTCACAGACGCAAACTCTGACAAATATTTAATAAATCTTCATCTTCAAATTCTTTAAGCTTATTTATATTGTGAAAATGAGTTTAAAATTGTCATTGTATTCTTTGATCAATAGGAACCTTTCTGTAATTGATGCAATTGCGGTATCTAAAATTGTGAAAAAGAAATTCACTTTAAAATTTTCTTTTCCATCGTTAATAGTTTCATCTGGTGCTTCATATTCAAACATTCTTTTCCTATTTCTTCTTCGAATTTCGGGAAAAGAGCTTTCAACATTTAGGTCAGTTGCTATTTTCATTAAAGACGATATGAAATTTTCAAACACTTCATCACTCCGTTGTTCTTTGAAATACTGTAAAATAGAATCAAGACTTTGTATGACGGTTTGAATGCAATATGTGGGAGCTTGCATCATCTTGCTTATTACATTAATATGGCTTAAAATTTTGTACCATATGTTAATTGAACAAATAAATTTAAATGAAAATAATTTCGTTATTAAATTATCTGCTTGTACCCTACTTTCGATGTCGTTGGAGTTATCTTCCGCTATCTCTAAAAGAACTTGTTAAATTTCTTTGAGGCTATTCTTAACCCATTTATGCCTAGCGTCCCTTTTTTGGGACGACATTTTCGCTATCAGTCGAAAACGTTATTTATTTTTCCTAGCCTTTATTCGCGAGTATTGAACCTCAATTCCACAAAATATTTTAATATGGCCAAATAGGATGTTGACATTTCAATTTTTATACATAATGATTTTAAATGAAATCATCCCTTGTTCAAAAAGTTGACATCAGAAATTTATCCATTACTGCTGGTGTTAGCAAAAATCGAAGAAAGTCGCAAAAATATCCAGGCACGAATGGGTTAAGAGGTTTAATTGCTTCTATTCTACTTTCCCATCTAGTTGTGGACAGTGGCTTTAAATTTAAATTTCTAACATATGTTTTGATTATAGCCCATCGTTTAACAAAGCTTGAAAAATAATTATACAGTTCTTATATTACGCTAAAAATGTTTACTGTTTCATATGTCACTTTGTCTGCATCATTAACAACCAGGTTTAATGTATGGGCAGCGCATGGAATAAAAAAAGCCCGTGGATTTATTTCTTTGTTTTTGTTGTAGTCCTTTATGCTTTCCTTTCATATTTGCACCGTTGTCATAGGCTTGGCCCCTTAAATCTAAAATATTGATGTTCAGTGAATTAAGGTATGTCTGTATGAAATCACATAAACCTTGACCAGTACTATCAGGTTGTAACGAAAGTTTTCCGCCATATCTGCCTGAAAAACTAACTTCTAACTCCTTAGATAACTGTATTTGAACTTTCGGTACCAAACCTGCACAGTGTCACATGATACAACAATAGAACTTAAAGCTGTACTCATAATTTGTTGATATTCTAGAGCTGACTTTTTGCAACACAACTGGAAGTTAATGATGGTTCTAATCCTCTAGAGCTATAGTTCCATTTGGAGACACCTTGTACTTAATGATAACTATATTTTTCCGAGATTTCACAACACAGTGTTATAAAGTAAGCCTCTTTCTTTCAAATGTCAAAAATAGTCCGACAAAATATGAGCAAATACGCCAATGCGAACTGTGTTCTGACGATGTTTGCGGTGGCGGGAAACTTTCGTTACAACCTAATATTAGTAAAACTATAGAAATGTGATCCAGTAATGAAAGCAGCTTTGCAATAATTTGAGGTAGGTAGATTGGGAAGTTCCATGAAAAAACTTGTCTGTAAATTTTTGAATGTGCCTTGTATACATGAACTTATATCTCTAACAGGTTTGCGCCTTCTAGGCCTGTTCTTTGTAAAGTGTTCTTTCCAGTTTACACATTTTACTTCGTTTCCCCCCCCTCCCCCAATAGAAAAAAAATGGTGCAGTTCTTCATTTCATTAAAATAAAATAATTCATGCTCAGAGCCCATGGTCTTCGGCAGAATAATTTCCAAGGAGGATGGTATTCAAATCCAGGTATGGCAAAAGGGGCACATGCCCCGGACGCCGTGAGCACGAAAATTGTAAGAAGAGGGTGTAAAATTGAGGTTTGTCCCGTTTGACACAATCTCCAGTTGCGACACCGGTCGAGAATATATAGAAAACAGTCTTTTTCAGGGATAAAAACTAGGAGAGTAGATAGGTGGTTTTGCACCCCTGGCAGAACACTCCAAATTGCGCCCCCTTCCACTACTCTTCTTGAACAACTTCAATAATAAATTTTAATTCCCTCATAATTATCGTACTTAACAAAATCCTACCTATTCTTCTTACAGATGTGCTATTTTGAAAAAAAGTAAATAAAACATAAAACAGTGAAACTCTGCCTACACTTTTTATGATCCAGCTGATCTTGTGTCGCCAAGGGTGGCCCTAGGGTACGTGTCGACCCCCTGCAAAAGTAAAAAAGGCGCCCCGTTTTATTCTCTTGATCAAGTTCTCCTGTTTTTGAGTTCGAAATGGTGTCCCTTCGAATATGGCGCCCGATACTATACTTACCTCGCTTATCGTGTCGGGTCGCCCCTGAGTCCCGCCAAACCTTTAGCTACGGCCCTGCTAAAAATAATTCTTTATAGGACTTATTTTAAAGTATATTGTAATAATTGTAACAATTCTTTATAGGATTCTTTATAGTCCTCACCAAAAGTGGGACTTTATAAGTCCCACTTTTGGTGATGTGAAAACAGAATCACTAAAATCGCACCTTAACAATATTAGCTTCATATACAAAATTTCTTGTCTGTCTTGCCTCCGTTCGGCGCCCCTAGCACCGAGGCGCCCTTGTGCGACGCACAACCTGCACAACCGTAAGGGGCGGCCCTGGAGGGTGTACTCCAATCTATAACTCTAAATAACAATCATAAAAACCGGCTTAATTACAATCTCTTTCAAATTTTCAGGATCGCGGTGACAGACAAAAAATTTTAAACTTGGAAACACAAGAGGTTCGTTACAGTAAACCTACGCATGGTCTATTTGCCTAGAATGAGGTGTGCCTTAGTCGGAAGACGACGTTCTAAGGGGTTCAAACGCATGTTCACTTTACAAATAGAGAAACCTGCCAAAACTGCTGACCGTTGGGTCGACGGCCGCGCGGTAGGCGTATCCATTCGGCTATGGTAAGGCAGAAACACAAGATCCTTTTACAGTACGGATCAACCATGTATCGATGACAAACCTCTTTTTGCATCCAGCTCTAGTTACATATGTTTTATAAACGGTAGTACGCAGGAGTTTTTTATAGTTATTAAAGAGATTTTGTCGGGACCCGGCAATTTAGTGATTAACGGCTGTCCCATTCTACACTAATCTCTCAAGAACACGGTCTTGAGTTCGATTCTCACTCATACCCTGGAAAAGTTTTCTTTGTCTTGTCCATTTTACTTGACGTGGATATGTAAGCTGATCCTGAATTATACAAATAATATATGTACAAATACTATGCAAATATTCAAATAATAGTAACAAAAATAAACACAAAGACAGGAAACTCCTTCACGAGGTCGGGCTATGTGACGTGACGGTGCCATCTTCTACCCCCCCCCCCAAAAAAAATAATAATCCTAAAGCAAGGTGATTAGGGGTGCTGGTCACCTTAATTTTGCGACAAAATTAAGGTGACCAGCATTTTGTTGTCAGAATCGGGGAAATGTCCCGATTCTGACAACAAAACTGGGGACATTTGTAATGGACATTTTGCATGGTTTCTGAGTTCGAGGCTAAAATTCGTCTGCTGGCGGTATTTACATCCGCCAGCTCCTATTGAAATGCATTGAGTATCCATTTTATAATTACTGTTTCTCATTATTAGCCACTCGGAATGAGTTATTGTCTTTTTAATCTTTAAATAGATGGTTTAGAAGACGATGATATCGCACTTCGCTTTGTTAATAAATTGAATATTAGCATTCTAAAATGATTACGTTGTTGCAAATACTGTATAAATAATACATCATTGAGTTTATTTTGAGTTTTCTGAGTTTAAAATAGTACAAATATTCATTAAAAAACTCCCTCACCTTTTTAAAGTACGATCTTTTTAATTATCTTTAGTATTTAATTATTATAAGCATTTTAAATGAAATCTCACCATGAAGATAAAATTAATTTATAGAAAGCTATTATTTTTGAATTACTAGTATTCTAGCTTCTTTTGCAACAGCTATATTTCTAGAAAAAAGTGTTAAATAATCCCTTGGGTCCAAACAAGCATCAAATACCTCCAGCTGACGTCACGTGCAAAATGTCCATTAATGCAATAATTAACAGTAATTTAATTGAAAAACAATGCAATAATTAAAAATTGTCCCCAGTTCCATTTTTACATTCTGGGGACAATTTGAAAAACGTCCTAAAAATGGGGACGTTTGGTTGGTCATTCTACTGAATCTATACCTAGAGTAAGGTGACCAAATGTCCCCATTTTATGGGGACAGTCCCCATTTTCAGGAAGTTTTTTAAATTGTCCCCAGAATGTAAAAATGGAACTGGGGACAATTTTTTTAATTATTGCATTGTTTTTCAATTAAATTGCTGTTATTTATTGCATTAATTATAAATGTCCCCAGTTTTGTTGCCAGAATCGGGGACATGTCCCCGATTCTGACTACAAAAATCTGGTCACCTTAACCGGGGCCTTCGCTATTAGTAACCCCCAGGTTGCTAATAACGACGGCCCCGCCTTAACCTAGAGTGTGAGGGTGAGGACTGTCCCCAAAAATACTGTGACGTAAAATACGGTTAAATATGTAACTTGAAAGTGTGGGATTATTTGAATGTAATCGAACAAGTTGTTTAATCGAAATTGACTGAATGCAAAAAACGTAAACAAACAATGAATTCTTCAAATTCGGCCAAAACGTGTTTATAATTTCTTCATTGTTTTTGTTTTTTATAAACTTACCGAAAAGTTCGTGTTTTGAAGTTGCATAATTTTTATGCATGCTATTTCTAAACTTCGAAATATTCGATACCAATTTATTAGAGCTCGGACAATGCAGTCTGCTAATAATTCTCATGATGTACAGTCTGAAAATGTAGATGATTTAAAAGATCTCGTGTATGTTGATAAAATTCCATATACTGTTGTGACTGAAGGAAAGGCAGAAGTTCTTTTTCCTAGTTCTCATGATGTATTTTACAATCCTGTTCAAGAATTCAATCGCGATTTGAGGTATTTGGCAAAAATTTGATTTTCCATAATTTCTTATTTTTTTTTTTTTTTTTTTTTGTGTCAGAAAAATTACTTAGTTAAAGGATGTTTACTTTCCATTTTCAGAAACTTTAAAATATTTTTATCGCTGGTAACATTTTGTTATTGTTACTTTCTTGTTCTTAAAGAAATGTATCGCACGAATTACGTGTTTGTCAGTCCTAAGAAGTATAGATAATTATTGCGTACTGCTCTTATACTTGATAAACTGAACTTTGGTACAAATTAGGACCAAGTCTAAAGTCCTGAACCATTTCCATTTAATTTATTTATTGATTCCTTTTCTAAAATTCATTACTGTAGCTATGCAAAAACTTTAATCATATCTTTTCTGGTCATTTTGAAAGTTCATATCTTAAATAGGATGTATAAAGATAATTCTTTGTTCACGAAATCATAAATTGGTGAAAAAATGTCAAGGAACCAGGTCACTCTTTCTTCTTGGGTATGTGGGTTCTAAGAAGTATTTGGGGCTCGTTTCTGTATTTTGTGTGTGGTAGTTAGTAATACAGTCGAATCCCATTTCAAAAAAGTCCAAGGGACCAGCAAAATCTTTTCGCTGTAACTAAAATCCGTTATACCGATATTGTGAATTGTTTTGATACCCAAAGAAAAATCAGCAGAATTTTCAAAAATCAGTGAAGTTATACAATTTAAAAGTTATACCCAACAATTCAAATCAAATAAACATCAACTTTTTAAAAAATTTTCACTTATTTAAAGTGGAGATGCTACCTGTTATTTTTTCTTTGTACAAACATCTTGTACTCGCCGAAAAGATCACTAACTCAATTAAATACATTTTCAAACAAGCTGTCATTAACATAATTTTGGAATGATAAATAACGTTTTAAAGTCCCTACACTTGCTAAATCTTTAGAAGTTGTTGATACAGGGCGGTTCTTAACCAAACATTCCTCTTTGCCACTGATGTCCTGAGTGACAGTTCATTCTTTGGTACTTATGTATTATCCCGGCAGTCATTCCGAGTAGTTTTGTGTACATACACACATAGATACATACAGGGTACTAGAGATGAGGTGGGCACAGCCAGGCCCTACTTGGACTTGAGCTTGGGCTTGTGAGAAATTTCTCCTTTATTGAACATACTCCTTATTAAAATTTTTTAAAAAGTGATTCATGGGAAAAATTAATTAATTATTATTATTTGATAAACTTGAATATAAAGAATTAGGTAGTGCATTAAGAGTTTGCAATTATATTTGCCTTTAATTTGCTCAAACGGCAAAATTTAGGATATTTTATCAATGAAGTCATTGACTTTCCTTTGTCTATTAGCTGAAATTTTGGGCTCGAGTTCTGACTTAAATAATATCCCTCGGGCGAGCTCAGGTCCTTGGGCTCAGGCTTTAAAAAATTAGCCTGAACTCATCTGTGCAGGGTGCCCTAAAAACATTGACATAGGCTTTTATTTCTAAAATATTGATCATGGACAAATACAATAAATTAGAAAGTTACATAAAGAAAAGGTACCGAATTTTATGGTCTCGAATAAAATGTTTCAGAAAGGGGTCTAATCTTGCACAGTCGGTTAACCAAACGTTTGGTTATGTGACATCACACGGAACTCATCCGAGGAGCATCAACCAATCAAATTTCCCTGCAGGGTTCCGGTGATGTCACTTTGACATCACGCAACTTAACCTTCGGTTAACTGACTGTGCGAGATTCAGGCTCCAGATGTAACTGAATGCAAATAATTTATATTTTTGTATGGCACCTGTATGAAAAAATTCCCAGTTTGTAAAATATGCCCCCCATACTAGTGAGGTGATGTACTGAGTTTCACCCTTTCACTTATCTGTAATAGGTAAAGAATTAAAGCGTGCTACCACCTTCTGGGACACCCTGTACGACACAATCAGATTCTATATTAACCTCGA